>CAJQUW010000939.1:0-102248 GCA_907163375.1 Prostheceraeus crozeri | reverse complement strand
TGTCGTGCTTGAGTAATCAAAATCCGAGATATTATGCCGTTATAATTTATTCTTTAGTGCCGGCTAATGTTTTCTCGATCAATTCCAAGCTCTAAAGTCGTGTGAAATTGTCAAAATAGATTTCTTTCGTGTAATACAATTAAATCAGCTGTGACAGTTCGAATTCAATTATTTTGGTCATTAAAAGAAAAGCAGATAAATAATATAATTGATAAAAGTGGCAATTTTTGTCAAAAAATTGTTGTTTTTGATACAACGCAAAACATCTAAATAATTGAAAACTTCGTAGATCTGTTTTGCTCTCATTCATCAAAAATTATTCAAAATTGTAGCATAGTTTGTTACACACAGCTTTTCTCTGCGGCATCTGCTCAAGTACACTTGTTCGTTTCCTGGAATCTTCTAATTCTTTAGCCGCCGAGGTTGAATTCCCGTGGCGAGGTAGAATTTGATCATGAATATTGATGAACCTCTTCTCAATAGTCTTGCTCACAGAAAAGGTACTTACTCTATAGTCTTGCTTTTCTCTCTAACCCTCAGTTCAACAAAGTAATACCCAAAGATAGAATTACCCTTCTACAAAAATATAATGTTCTAGTGATGTAGGTGAATATACGTGCATCGTTGCATCTCAACACTGCTGAAGCATTGCCTAAAATGCTAATTCATTCATGAGTGGGCTATCGAGGAAAAGCCTACATGATAAAACCAGAATAAGACTCTATCTGGTTATTTAAAATAATTTTGTTTAAACATATTCGGTTCCTCGGAGATACGAATTTAGGGAGACCACCGTTTTGTCGAGAGCAAGCATGCAGACCTGGAATCAAGTATTATTCGACTGAGATTCATTGCTGTATTTTCATCAATTGTCCGCTGTCACTTACTCCTTGGCGAATGTGAATGAATGCAAGTCATAAGTGGAAAGCAGATTGTTTTCAATTCGGTGAGATTGATTCCTATATTGTCATCCACTATCTGCTGTCACTTACTCCTTGATAAATGTGTGACAGCATCAGTAACTTACCTGTATGTCAAGTGTACAAAGTAGCACTCAGTATGGTTTGTGCTTGAGGTAGGCTATAGCATCTAATCAAGTGAGCTTTGTCTGCAAATTGTTGATAGCCGGTTCTGGATGAATAAGTGTTCTCCATTTCGTTCTAAACTTCCCACTTATTGCATGGAACTAGTTAGTGAGACTAATAGGAACTGCCTGAAAATGATTATCTTCCAAAAGAGTATTTTCATCAGGAGAATGAGTGTTTCTCCTATTCTTATTTTTCCTAGTTCATCAGTCTAGTCCAAACGCGCTCTACAATTTTATTTTAATAGTCATTGTGTGATCCTTCAGTGGTGATACTTACATATTTTCACACAAGGTGAATATTCATAATTGCTGAGTTTTCATGCTCTTCTCTCAAGCAGCTGCTTGAGTGGATAATATAGGCCTTACTAGCTGTAGCTCTGCATAAATCTTGACTATTTGATTGTGATCACGCTTTGAACTGTCACGATGACATTCAGAATAGTTGCAAGTGTGATTGAGTAGGCCAACAGTATTAGTAGTCATCTTTGTAATATCTTTGTAAATAAAAAATTGTAAGTGGACACATAAGTAACTTGCGGTACCCACGGCCTAATGCAAATTAGCATAGAATCTGCAACTATTAAGGCCTACCGGTATCTTTTATTTAGCCTAATCGAAGTCTATAGGTTTATCACTCGTTACTCATCTGGCATGTACATGATTGCAATTTCCATTTTATAAAATAATAGCGTGCAACCGAGATAGTAAAAAGGATGGAACTTAAAAGCCGGTTATCGAGAATTTTTCGGGATCTGACCGGTGTGGTAATTCCAACCAAAAAAGTTACATGGAAATAGACAGTTACCCACAGTGAGGTTATACGCACGCAACGTTGCGTGGAAATAAGTTGTAGACGCGTTTGTTCCGACGCCAAATTGGTTGGAAAGACCTTAACTAAATACTGATAATTAAGATACGTGTATATGGTCAATTATGCATATTTTCATGTTTTTGTGATTACCTATTCATTGATAATGGAACTTCAGACTTTTCTATTAAATTTATCTACAGTGTAGTATAAATTGAGTGCTTTGTTAAGAAAACGATCGTTATTCCAACGTAGCGTGCAAATTCCCTCACTATTGGTAATTAGCTATTCATACTTCATTCAGCGTCGGAAAACACCTGGACGAATCCAATTGTAAAAGTTCATCATAAAGCCATCTGTGTTAATATGTCCCTAACATGTTTTTATTAGCCATCTTGAGTATTTCATAGCATAATGCATGCAATTTCGAAGCAACAAATGTTAGTCAGAATCTTACCTGCAGTGGAGCATAACATGCGCATATTATTCTGAGATGGAGGGGCACATTTTCTATCGAGCCATGTACTGCAATCTCATACAATGTCTTCAGCTGACTTCAGTGGCTTGACTGATTTCTCTGGTGCAATGATTCATGCTTTAGAACACCTGAACAACATTCATGTAGTCATTCGCTGTTCACTAATTCAGCAATGCATTTGTTCTATCTTCATTCGCTATTTTGATTAACATGCTTAAATTTTCAACACTTATCGATTTTGCAACATATCGATTTTATGCAGCATTCCATCGAAGTGTTTTGCTCTGTGACATCAATAAGGTATAGTCATGTAGAACTCTATGGGCATAGTGTGGTCTCATCTCTCAGATTTTGTAATGACTAATCGGTCTTGTGGCTTGTTGTCACTTCCACACGCATGTCAGATACACTAATTAGAGCCTAGAGTCTAGAGCCTAGAGTCTTTCGAGTGCGGTCGGGGTACAGAGTTCGGATTGATAGATATCTATGTCATCTTGAGCTGACATGAGACATTTCCAGCATGTATTCATAACGGATACAAATTCAAAGCAGTCATCTGTGAATGTGTTACACAGTGTTGTTATGCAGTATGCAAATCTAACTGTATGGACTCATCAGATGGAAAGCTTTCAATAGGCCTATTCAATATTTAATTACATTGGACGTGCGCTGTACCGACATGAAACAGCATCTCTCATTAACGCTACATCATCGTACCAGTGAATTGTAACTGAATTGTGGACGATTAGTCATGAAATTCCAACGAGAAAATTCTTGATAAGCTGGTGAGCAACTTGCATGAGCCTTAGTGTCTTGTCTGAACCTGAAAGATAATTCATTCACAACGATTAGAATAATTTCATAAATAACGCACGAACGTTCTGAAACATTATAGTAGTCCCTTCTATATAATAAGTAAAAGCAATTTAAATAATTAATTTAATGGCAGTCCCTCTTTCGACGCTAGAGGGACTAGTGTTTGAATATTTGAAGTGATTAATATTTCATACTATTTTGGCATGGTATGGTGCAATTTTCATAGATAGAATCGCATTGCTTCATGATGAGAAATGAAGATTGTGTGTCAGAACGTACGTGCGTTATTTACGGAATTGCCCATTATCAATTTATGAAGATCAATGACATGTCCAACCATAAAGATGAAATCACAAAATCACCTGTAGAATCGTTCATAGGCATGTTGGAATATCACTCTGCTCAGTATCGTTTGCAATGGATTATGATGATCAATCATGAAAAAATGCAAACAAGAATCATAAGTCTGCAGTCATCTTGAGGCTGATTTACTTTCAATATTCAAATTTCTTCATTGATATGGATATTATTCTATGAAGGGAAAGTAAACTGCATTCTCCTGAAATGCTTCATGCTTAAAAATTTTAGCTATTGAATCTAGCTATCTGGCTGACGTTAGGTGTACAAACCCTGATTAACGGCGATTTTGGGGAAATATTGTAAGGTGCTGATGCAGATGTAAACAAAATCAATTTGTCTAGTCTGCAGGGAAGGCAGCAGCATCCTCGTGACGTCAGTTCATTCCTATTCCTTATAGAAGTTCGGAGAAGAGCCAAGTGAGATGATGTATTGTAGTTAAAAAACTATCTTTGTCACTGCGAGTGACTAATGCAAGTGCGCTGTAAACAACAAATAACCGTTAAAATTAACAGCTAAAATTACTTTCACGGCTGTTTTTACACTCCGAACAGAAAATATCCGTAGAGACGCTCTATCTGATACTAGCGGATTTTAATTGATATCATCAAATTGTGACTCATCATTTTCAAGTTTCTTACGAATATTTTCTGTTAAGTTTATATATTATTAAAATTATTATTATTATAAGTTTATATATATATATATATATTACTGTAACTGCTGTTTTAGTGGTGTGCAGTTTACAGTGAGACCTACATCAGTAAAGCTGTACGGTGCACACCTCCCGTATTTAGTAGATACAAATAATTCATCGCATTATTATTTTTTCTTCATAAAAGATGATTTGATAGGGATTGTAGTGCTTTTCATATTAAGTTCGCTTTTATCATGGCTTGTATTAAGTTCTTGAAATGTGTTAATGATCCGATTGAAACAAGCTTAATGTAAAAGGTATTATGCAGGCTTCACGGGGATGCTGCTTCTTCTACTGCTAACTGGTTAGTTTATATACTTCATCAGCGACATCATCAATGATCAAGCGTTGGATCGCAAAGCATCTGCACGCATACTTTCGGCCTAGATAGATTTTGTTACGTTTGGGCATTTTAAATTTGGGCATCTAACATTATAGGAGAGATTAGTCTTTATATGCGCCTCTTACCTCAATTCATTAGTTCTTACACAAGACAGTTTCAAAATGAAGTTTTAACCTAAATCACACTTGTCTACAGTTCGTTCAGAAAACAGAAGCCAAGTTCATTGGAAAGCAAACTGTAGACAAGTGTGATTTAGGTTAAAACTTCATTTCGAAACTGTCTTATGTAACAACTAATGAATTGAGGTAAGAGGCGCATAGAAAGACAAAAGTAATAATCTCTCCTAGAATGTTAGATGCCAAAATTTAAACAAACGTAATAAAATCTATCTAGGCCTAAAGTATGCGTGCAGATGCTTTGCGACATGACTGACGCATTGCTTGTTATTTTAGGTCTACAGAAGCTCTGATTAATCCATACATTGACTTAAATGTTAATCTCATTATAATTTTGCGTGCTATTTATAATTGATGCTGGCATAGTAAATACTGCTTAATATAATTTACAGATTTTGTTTCATTTGTGCTTTTATACAAGGTGTTTCAAAAGTAGGCTAACAGTTGATTTTGCCCTAGGAAATCTATGTTGACCGTTCTATTGGCGATTTACACCTGAATCAGTCGATGGATATCCATGATCAGTCCAACATGAGCCATAGACTTCGAAGTAATTGCTACTATCATTTAGAAGTCTATGCAGTAGCATTCCATTGGCAAAGGAATTTTGAAATCTATCATGGACAAGATATAGCACCAATCTGACATTACGTACATGGATATGTTCAATTAATTTGATTTGAATCAAACACTGTTAGTTTGACTTGAAGTGAATTAAACAAGCTTGAAGCTTTTTTGAATTTGCTGCTTCTGTCATGTCAGGTCATCTAAAAG
Organism: Prostheceraeus crozeri; assembly: GCA_907163375.1. Lineage (NCBI taxonomy): Eukaryota > Metazoa > Platyhelminthes > Polycladida > Euryleptidae > Prostheceraeus > Prostheceraeus crozeri. Next base: position 96,712 of record CAJQUW010000939.1, on the reverse strand, counting down.
ATGATCAGAGAAAATGGATTTTGAAATCCTTTTGGAAAAACAAGAATGCTGAAAAGGTGCGAATGGAATGGAGAGATGCCTTTCACAGCAATCCTCCATCAAGATTTGCTATTTATCGCATTCGAGATAAATTTGAAAAGACCGGTTCGGTAGAGAATGCACCGAAGTCAGGACGCCCTCGATCAGTTTCAATAACATCAAACGAGGAGCTAGTGGCCCAAACATTTGTTCAAAGTCCGAAGAAGTCAACAAGAAGACCTCATTGGAGTGGGACATTTCTCTCAGCTCTACTTGGAGACTGATGAGGAAAGTTGAGTTGAAACCATACCGACCCAGTCTGTTGCAGCACCTTCTACCGGATGATGCTGAACGACGCTTGCAGTTTGCTGTGCTCATGTTGTCGAAATTCGGGAGAACCCAGATTTGCTTGACAAGATAGTTTGGTCTGACGAAGCCAGTTTCAAACTATCAGGTCACGTAAATAGACATAACTGTGTCTACTGGTTCCCTGAAAATCCGCACATGGTATCAACAAATGAGCTGAACCAGCCTGGCTTAACCGTCTGGGCCGGTATGTCAAGCAACGATGTGATTGGGCCAGTATTTTTTGAAAGAACTGTGACGGCTGAGGTGTACCTTCAAATGCTCCAATCCTTTGCGATTCCTGAGATGCAGTCATTGAACAACTTCAATGAGCTGTACTTTCAGCAGGATGGTGCACCAGCGCATTTTGCAGTGAGTGTCAGAAGCTATCTGAATGACACTTTTCCAGGAAAGTGGATCGGGAGATGTGGTAGCATCCTTTGGCCTCCTCGCTCTCCCGATCTAACTCCGATGGACTTTTTCTTTTGGGGCGTTGTAAAGGAGAAAGTGTACGGACGAAAACCTCACACACTTTCTCAACTCCGCTCCTACATCACAGATGCCTGTCAAGAGATCAGTGATGACAGGAACTTATGCAGAACTGTGTGCCACAGTGTGGCCGAAAGACTACAAGAATGTGCCGATGTCCATGGTGGACATTTGGAGCATTCGCGTTCGTGAATTTTTGCAACTTTAAGTTGATTAATTTTTTGATATGTTGAATAGGCCTTGGTTATTCATTTGTTCATTTTTTTGTTAGGAAACCAAGCAAACAAAATGGTAGTTGTTTTAATGTTAATACCTTTATTAATTTCAGCCTCCTCTAGGCCATCGTCAGAAGCTTCTGACGATGGTCTAAGAGGAAGCTGGAATTAACAAAGGTGAAGGACATTTGGATGTCAGCTGTTCTTCCTTCTTCGCCTCCCTGTCTTGTGTTGACGACAGCGTCTTCGTGCACCAGGCTGAGGGGCGCGGAGGACATTCGAATGTCAGCTGTTCTTCCTTCTCCGCAGTAACACTGAAACAACTACTATCTTGTTTACATGGTTTCCTAATAATTTTTTTTTGATAGATGTTGGATAGTTATTCGACTTCTCATGATCGGTATAGATTCAAATTGGGTTGTAGTGAAATATGTAGGCATGAAAACACTGGAGATCATGAGATATTTTAATATGATTTACGCGATGTCAAAGAGTATTGAATTTTTGCCCCTTACGAATACAAGGCATATTAGCTATCTGTGGCATCGTGAAAAAGATTATTATGACATAGCTTATTAATCTATAGCATTAAGACATAGCTTTTCGAGGCCAATTTCTACTGTTAGCCTACTTTTGAAACACCTTGTATATAATACATCATGTAATTCCTGCATGGATGCATCCTATACATATCCTTGCTTTTTACGATAGCATGAATCCAGCGTGAAATGTCAATGAAAAATATTTCTTTTTTCAGAGACAATGATTCTCTCATTTCCGGATAAGATTGGGATATCAAACCAAGTAGGCCTATACATGGATTCTGCGTGGAACTGTTTGCAAGTGTGAAGGCAATTACTGCACAAGGAATGGTTAAGTGTTACCGAACTGCTTCAAACTTTCCAGGTACTGTTATTTTTTATCCCAGGCAGTGTTACTGTGGTACGTGGCTATAATTTCATGAAGAATAAACCTATTATTTGACGTTTGACTTTTCTCTTTAAGTAGGATCCGCCCTGTTGCTTGTAAAAACGGGCTTTCATGTAATCTCCAGCTAAAATACAGAGCACTGGAGATTGAATGAAAGCCCGTAAATCAAGCAGCAGGGCGGATTCTTTTTGGAACCTCCTTCGGGTACACGAGCTCGTACCGGTTACGTGACGGTAGGAACGACCCGTTTACCGGGCCGAGTTCGTGTAACGAACACGTACCGGAGGCGGGCGATCTAACGGGTAGCGCGCTTCATTAGCATTCGAAAAGCATCGCCAATCGCGAGCGAACAGCAGCGTTTTTGCTCCTAAATTAGCAAGCTTTTCGCCAGCATTTTGCGAGACAAAACGGAAGCTATGCGCTCGTTATTCGCTCGAGATATGCGCCAGCTAATCGCGAGCTTTTTCCCAGCGGGTGTGCACTGCATGGGGACCAAAGTGCACTAAATAAAAAACCATGATTGCGCAAGGAAATTTCATTTTATATAATAGATGTCGCAAAAACACATTTTTCTATGATTTTTACTGTATTCATTTAATTTTTGTGAATCAGTAACTAAGTGGATATGAAAACTATCAGTAGGCAAACAATGAATTAATTTTTTTAACAGCAATTTTTACTAATTGCATATTAGACGCATCTTTATTACATTAATCAACTGTTAATAGCCAATTCGGATGTGCTGAGTTCAAAAATGATAATCATTTCTTTCTATGAAATTAATATTTTGACCTAGGGTAAAATCCTTATTATAGGCCTAGGCCTATATAGGCCTACCCCACTTTCTTCTCATCAATTTATAGATGTATTTGACTTCTGAAAATAATGACCTTACGGACAAAAATGGTTATAATGGTTCAACAGATTGGATTTGGTAAGAAGGCAGTAAATAATCATTTTTTAAAAAAGTAAACTAACTTCCAGATAGGTCTACCAACAAAAATTACCGAAAAGTCGATTTTTGAATATATATGCAAATAGTGCATTATGTAACATAATAAAAACAGACAGTAGTCGGGAATGTCGCTTTAAAAACATTTGTCTTGTACTCAACCAGAATGTGTTCGCCGCATTCCAGTTGAAGTTCGATCAACCGTGTTTTCAATTGAGGAGTTCCAGAATTGGTTTTGTTACTTTTGGATGCAGCATTCTCCGGGGTGGAGCATATCGATGATAATAGTTGATTTTCTTTTTCTTGATCGTTTGTGTTTAAATTTTTCAGACAGAGCCTTCGTCGGATAAGGTCTGATTATTTCAGGTGACACTGGCTCACATGATTATCACGCCGCGTCGTCAACAGGGCACCGTCATCAGCAGGAGAAATTGGGCCTGTGCTTGTAGAAGGTTGTTCAATTTGCGAAGTTCAAGCACTCGATCGGAGGGAATGGATAGCAGGAAATCCCCTTAGCTGAAAGCGTTTGAGTTGACTGGGAATATGCCGGCTTTTTGAAAGCCCGATGCGATATTCATGGGCGTAAAAGCTTTTTAAAATGAAGCTGAACTTAGTGAAGCAACGTCATGAATAGTAATTGGTTTTCATGGATGAGTGAGCATTTGATTGTTGCACTCACTCACATAGAACGTCTTAAATGGACCATAGACGCAGACGTCCAAGGGCTGCATGGGATGGCTTAAATTACATTTTTTAAGGTTTAATTACACTTATTTCATTACGTTGAGACTAAGGATATGAAATGGAAAATTTTCTGGAAATTTTTCCGGTAATTTTTCTGGAAAAAATTACCGGAAAAATATAATATTTTTCCACTTGTAATTTTTCCGTTCAATTTCTGTATTTTGATGAATCCCTTCATTAGTAATTTGAAAAAGATAGAATAACAACATTGCGGTTTGTATCATACGACTGCACATGACAGCCATAGCTTCAAAGGAAGAGAAATATTTGCTATCATAATAGCTTTCAAATCTCGAGATGGGCCAGTTTATAGTAATGAACTTTACTGGTCTATGATTGAAGATGAAACGGATCCATTACAATGATGGAATACTTTTTATGGCCACAGAGTGTTAGCGCCAGTCGCTAAACAACTTCTCAGTCTTCCAGCATCTGTGGCTTGTGTAGAGAGATCCAACAAAGAATATGGCATGCAAAAGACGAAAATAAGAAATCGCCTCACAAATGATCGCTCTGCAAAACTTACAAAAGTGAGTTACAATATCAAGGTGAGGCATTTTGCTAATAAACGTAAAGCTGATCAGAACCAACACCAGGCCCTGACAGTTCCCGATCTTATTGAAGTCGGCACTGAACCAGCAATTGTGGATGCTGACGATACAACAAATAAGGAAGATGATGAAGAGCAAGTTGTTGAATTTGACCAAGATGTCGGAAGCTGCAGTGAAGAGGATGACAATGACAATGTGGAAATGGTGGAAGAAACAATTGAAGTTGTAATTGGGTCTGTGTAGAGTACATGATACAAAATCAACGCAGTCGCCGAGGAGTAGTACGGTTATATTACGGCTGCGTTCAATTTATTGAAGGTGACCAAATCACTGTTAAATTTCTAAAAAAAGGTAAGAGACATGTAAATATATATAATTATGATAGCCTAGATTTAACACACAGTACCTTAGCTTTATCTAGTACAATCTGGACAAACTGGCATTATGAATATCCTACTGGCCATATAAAATTGAATAATTATTATCGTAATTGATTTGCCTTTAAATGGTTAGAATAATTTGAAGGTAAATCAATTAATTTACTATAATTTAATTTAAATTGGCTTTGAATAGCTGTCTTTCATGAATGAACGTAGTAAACTCAGCTCATATTGTATCCGCATGTAGAATTAAGTACGTACAGACTCAGGAAAAATAACAGTGAATAAAATGGAAGATATTTTCAACAAACAATTTTTTAGGTCTACGAGATTGTTTATTCACTAATAGATAGATGATGATAGATAATAAAATAGATAAAGATAATATAGAAGATCATTAAAGATTGAATCGATTATCAAAGTTTGAATTATTAATTGAATCCATTATTATGATTATGGATATGGATTATGATTATGGATGATATTGAATCCATTATTAATTGAATTATTGATTGAATCCATTATTAAAGTTTGAAGACATTATCATTAAAGATACTATAGATAAAGATAAATATATAGATAAATAATAATAGATAATATGATATGATTTTAATGAAATGCTCACAAAAAGTATGTAGGCCTAATTATTATTCGTATAAATCCCAGAACATTTGTTAAATGTTCATATTATATCGTGTTCTTTGATATTTGTTTCACTTTCAGATTCTCGTGAGTAGCTATCAATTTCCGGAAGTGGAGGAAATCGACATAGTAAACCGTGCATTCTGCACACGCGTCAAAGAGCCGGAGCCAGGAGGAGAACTATCTACCATAGTGGCCAAAATATTAGCCCACCCACTGAAATATCATGTTTTTGGTTTCCGTCTCATTTGGAACTAAAACTCAAAAAATATCCATCACTATCATTTATTGAATTCGAAAACAATCTATTTCATAGAAACATGATGTAAGAAGATCACTAGAATCAATATTTGGTAGGATAACCTCTGTTATCAAGGACAGCTTGGATGCGCGATGGCATGGATCTTACCAATCGCCGACAGTATTCCGGAGATATTTCGGAGATCCAAACAGATTTCAAAATCCGAAGAAGATCACTTTCGGAAGAAGGACAATGAAGATTGACTTTTGACTTCATTACAGACCAGCAATTCTCGATGACATTGAGATCCGGGGAATTCGCCGGCCAGTTTTCCAGTAGTTGAACTTGATTATCGACGAACCACCTTTTAGTCACTTTTGATACGTGACAGGGTGCGGAGTCTTGTTGAAAGTAAGTCACTCCATGGATATTCATGTGCAATTTCACTTTCTCATCGAGAATTTCGATATAACCTTGAGAATTTAGTCGTTTCCCTTTCTCCAGGAATGCAATACCAGCCCGACCTTTGGCAGTAATGGCGCCCCAACACATGATTGACGGAGGATGTTTCACGGTTTTGATCGTAAATTTCGGATCGTACCTTCGGTTCGGTGGTCTTCGAATGTAGTTATATCCGCAGCTTCGAACTTGTTGAAATGTAGATTCATCAGTAAACATCACATTCTCCCACCAGTCCGGCGATTTATCCTTGTGAAGATTACAGAACTTGATTCGAGCCAGTCTCTGTTTCTCTGTTAATAACGGTTTCTTTGAAGGTCTCCTTGCTGGTAGATTGAAATCATCTGTTAATCTACGACGGATAGTGCGATCACTCACGGAGATGTTAAGTTCTGATGCAGCGTGAGCGATGTTTGCAGATGGCTTTGTAGGGTCTTTGGTAACAAGAGACTTGATGAATCTGTCCTCTCTATCGGTCGTACACCTCTTCCTGCCGGAAAGATAGCGATTGTTGGTTACCGGTAGCCCCAATGATTCTCGATCCAAGTGTCTCTTCACAGATCGCCGTGAAATCTTTAATCGACGTGCAATGTCAGCATGAGATAGATTCATTTTGGCATATGCACTTATCTGTCCTCGACAAAAGTCTGTGATGTCTTTCTTGCAACCCATAATGCGAAGAAATGAACGAAAAGTGGAATTCTGAATCATTTCCATTCTGATTCAAAAATTCGAAATTCAAATCTGTGATCACGTCAAATCGAAGTAAACAGATTTCACTGCATCAGACCATCATTAATGACTCATTTATGAAATCATAGATATCGTATTCAAATGAAAAGAACACGACAGAAGACGCTTAATCGTATCGCTTTATACTTTAGGTAAATCTAAGGGTGGGCTAATATTTTGGCCACTATGGTATGTATTCTGCGAGTTAGAGCGTCAATCCTTATTGAGAAAGGTAGCAAAAAAGACATAACCTCAAGCACAGTGAAAGACTTCGTATGGTATTGTTTTTCTTTATTGAAGATTTGTAAGAGTATATAATTTTGTTAGCCTGCAATTGTTAGACTACTGATTTTTTGTTTTAATCAAGAAATAGAGATTTTTGTAATTAGGTGATGTTTTCAAGTATCGGTAGATTATTTAGGCTTATTCATGTCCAAATCAAAGTCAAAGAATGCCTTGATATCCTTCTCCCTCAAATAGGCCTAATATATTCTTCTCTATTTCTTGTCGAGTAAATTTCACGATATATCCGTGTTTGTTTAATACTCCTAGTTGTGTCTTCCCGTATTTGTTTAATTCAAATTAAGCTTAATTTACCAATCTCTTAAATAAAAATTGCGCATATGTTGCTGTACCATAATAATTGTTTCATTCAAAATGAGATACTGTATCATTTACCTAATCAACACTATATTGCAAATTTACTTAGATGGAATATTTTTCGTTGACAGGATTTTTTTTATTTTTCCATATTTTTCCGGAAAAATATAATTTATATTTTTCCGGTAACTTTTATATCTATAGTTGAGACACTGAATACATGGTTTTCAAAATACAAAAAAAGGAAATTTATCATGTATTGCACTTTGGTCCCCATTTCAGAGGGCACTTTGGACCCCAAAGCAACTCATTTTCAAAAAACCAACATTGACAAATAACTGGGTATACAGATGCCATCCCCGAATTATGAAGTATTCTAGATGCCTTAAATGTTAGAAATTATTGTTATTCTAGGCACAATGTTGACGAATGAAATATAGAAAAAATAAACAACGGAGACTCAAAAATTTACTTTCGACTGATTAAATGTATTTCAAGACCTACCAAATAAAATATTTTGAGATAAATCTTGATTTTTCCGTTGAAAGTCTTGTTAGATTAAAGAATTACTCAACTAGAAGAAGAAGTTCGAATTCGGTCTTTATCACGTCGAACTGGCAGATGCACTTTGGTCCCCTATGCTCATAGGTCCCCAATCTCCCCTACTCCCCAGCATCTGCACGCAATATGTTTGTTACGTATGCATTAATTGTCTATGTCTCTGACTTGTGCTGACAGTAAAATCGGAATAATCGTCCTAACCAAAAGACGTGATCAGGCTTAAATCATTCAATCAATTAGAGAAACAGAATGTTGGTCACGCGGAAATGAGACAAGGAGGCTGTTGAATTAGTCATAATACCACTAAGTAAGAAAGACAACTTGTCAAATGAATAATGGTGTCTTTATTGCAAGTAAAACTCAGTAATTGTAGGTTTGAATGAACACAAAATGAATGCATAACATCACGATGTGACAAATCAGGATAACAATGGAATTACAGAAAATGAACTTGTAAGCAGAGACTAATGGAGAAGGAAATGCAAATAGTATGATTGAAATAAATGAAAAAGAATTAGATACAAGCCAAATTGCAACAACAGACGATAACATGAAAGTCAGTAGAAGCAATGATTGTCGGCAAAACAGGTTGAATATTGATTATATTGCACCGTACGCCTATCTACATATAAAACAATAAATGATGCATCTAATTTTAACTTAAACACAATAACATGAAAGTGTATTCAAATTTATGTGTGAAAGATGATGAAATTCCCATTATCAATGCATTTATTTGTCCTTTCTAGAAATTTCAGTTGACGAATAACACTTCTTGTGACGCATTTCAGACATATGAGATGAACTGTACATGCCGCAAACCAAATCTCGAATTTATGCAACATTTTTAGACTGTAGGAGATACAAAAAATAAATATGTTTCGATAGTCTTTTTGTCGAGACTCATCTTTCAAAATGGCTAGACACTTTAAAGTATATCAAGAGAAATTGGACATCAACTGAACATTTTTTGCCAACATAACTAATTCGATGATGAAATATTCTGTTGCTGATTTTTTCAAAGGTTTCAAACCACAATGTTGTAGAAGAAAAGTTCACCCTGAACTTTCATTCGTCAATCAGCGGGCATAATCATGGGAATGAAAACTTGACTGTGTGTATTGCATCATCCTTTGAACTGTCTCATGTCTCCTCAAATTTTCATTTAACAGTTAAACAGCTCTGAGAAGACAGTAAGACTGCAACTTTTAGAAGACAGTAAAACGAATACTCTGTATTGGTCAGGCTAATATGCGTGCGTGATCGGATCGAATGGAGCTGAAGACATATTCTCCGTTTGTATATGCATGAAGTTTCGCCGCAATTGCAAATGTAAAGCTTGTATTTAGGCTTCAAAAAGTTGGTATAGGCTACCCGAATTCTTTGCGGAAGCAAGGTGCTCGCGTCAGAATGGCCCAAGTTGTAAATCGTGCTCCAATTTCGTATAGGCCTACAGCATAGGACCATCGTCTGCCTATTGGCTTGCAGATTTTATGATCTCGGAGGTATTTGTCCGCAATTGGCTTTGCGTTACTTTTTCCACAAGCAGCGACAATGGATGGAAATATGGTTTCTTTTTCTAAAAAGAAACCAAATGAAGCGGTAGATTAGGCGACTCCTTTTCTGTTCGCAGCCTTCTTATTTCGTAGGTCTATGAAGACTTTCACATAATATATGGTTTGTACACGACGGCATTCTGCTTCTCTCGAAAACGTTCATACAATTCCTGATGGTGACACCTCGACCAAAAACTCTCCACTGGTCGGGTCTTCTTTCTCACAGCCAGCTGTCAGAATGAGCACTTATACTGTATTTTCTATACGTGCACACCTATTGTCAGCTTCGTCGTCTAACTGCTGGCCATGTCATCTTCGAAATCGGCCGCTTCAATATAGTGGGAATTCGTCACCCGGCACTGTCTCACCGGTCTACTACTCACAAGTGACGTTCACCTAAGAACAGCAATACTCACACATCAATAAATACTCCAAGGGAGCATTGATTGTAGAGAGAACTTGACGGATTCTGCAACAAGGTGTAGGAGACCCTGCTTGGCAGGTTAAACACTTTTAAGTCGTAGCATAAAACTAAATAACAATTGGGGGTCAAAACTTAAGTTATGACTTAATGTTACGTCAATTCATGAGAAGTCACAGAAGGGCATTCGGATATATAAAATTTCTACAGCTGATTAAATATTGAAAAATACTGAAAACCCTTGCAGTGCAAGACAACCGTTAAGGCGAAATACAGAGAAATATGCTATGAAGTTATTCTCAGAAGCTTTGGCTTGTTTTTGTCTTTACTTAAAGCAAAAGCAATGCCTTCTATTAGTAATAATGATTTGCTTTTATATTGAGTCAACTCATGACTATTTTGGTGTCAAGGTATCTTTCATCCGATGCAATCTATCATTTTCTACTAGCAGGATGAACTGAAATCCATGGAATGCCTCGAAATCGAGGCTTGACTCCGAGTGAGTTTTTCAAAATCCAAATCTTGATTAGGAGACAGTGTTCACCTTTACATGAAACTATTTTACAGTTTTCATGAAATCGATTCTACAAAAATCGCTGAGTATCTCCACACAGCAAGATATTTTGCCATATGTCAAAACTGAAATTTGAACGGTTCATGTACGAACACAGGCGGGAAATAGGTATTCGCTACGACGAGATGCGTTATATCCAAGTGTATCATAGATTACAATTTTTAAATAATGTCGAAACATGATGTCGTTACACAAAGTTACATGTCTGAGAACATTGTTTGAAAAGCTTGTGGATGGATCACTACAGCTACAATCAAAATTTAGCTAATAAAAAGTGAGATTATTCATAATGAATCATGCTGAATTATGGTGTACACACATCCGCCTCAAATGTTTGAAAACGTATGTCATTCATATCATTATTTCGAGTCAGGAGGGTATTCAACTACGTTGTCACATGAAAGCAAGCAAATGGAATTTCTGAATCTGCGATCTGGAGAAAACAATTCCAAGAAAACGGGCGGCCACCAGAATATTGCAGCATGTGAGTTGACATTATGCAATTGTGTAACTGATTTGGATCAACTGCAACAATAAAAAGAACGATCGTCAGGCCGTGCTTGTGTTTGAGATGACAAACGAATTACTAACAAACTTCTTGGAGGTAAAACTACGACAAGCAAGTCGACGATCCATTTTTCTACACATACAGTATCAAGCAAATATTACAAAAGGTGGTCATCAGATTGCGTTCCCATGTGGACTGACAACATGCTTTTGTGTATATGACTAAGAGAAGGCATTACAAGAGAATAGGGCGATCACCAGCATGTATTCGCTTGTGATGTTCAACTGATATGGAGGATATATTACATGGAAACGAGGTAGTCACTAGAATGAAGTTCCACATATGACTTTCTCAGGAAATAATTTGGAACAAGCACTGCAAACAATGGGACGGTCACCAGAATGCACTCTTTCGTGCGTGACAAATCGTTTTATTGCTGATAAGATTTGGACAAAATATAACAAGGCGGGTGGTCACGAGAAAGCTTTCTTATGTGGGATATCAAGGTCCTCTTCTGAGTAAAAGATTAGAAACAAGCAATACAACTGAAGGGGAAGTCACCAGAATGTACTCGCATGTGACGTGTCAAATCGTTTTTGTGTTGAAAGGATTTGGAGCAAACACTACAAGAAAACGGGTAGTCACCAGTATGTATTCGCATGTGGGATGTCAATGTGCCTTTCTGTGTAAATGATTTGGAACAAACACTACAGCTAAAGGGGCGGTCACCAGAATGTATTCGCTTGTGACGTGTCAAATCGTTTTTGTGTTGAAAGGATTTGGAGCAAACACTACAAGAAAACGGGTAGTCACCAGTATGTATTCGCATGTGGGATGTCAATGTGACTTTCTGTGTAAATGATTTGAAGCAAGCACTACAGCTAAAGGGGCGGTCACCAGAATGTATTCGCATGTGACGTGTCAAATCGTTTCTGTGGTTGAATGATTTGGAGCAGACATTACAAGAAAACGGGCGGTCACCAGTATGTATTCGCATGTGGGATGTCAAGGAGCTGTTCTGTGTAAATGATTTAGAGCAAAGACTACAACTAAAGGGGCGGTCACCAGAATGTATTCGCATGTGACGTGTCAAATCGTTTTTGTATTTGAATGATTTGGAGCAGACATTACAAGAAAACGGGCGGTCACCAGAATGTATGCTCATGTGGGCTGTCAAAGTGCTGTTCTGTGTAAATGACTTGGAGCAATGTCTACAACTAAAGGGGCGGTCATCAGAATGGACTCGCATGTGACGTGATAAATGGTTCTTGCGAGCAAATGATCTGGAGCAAGCATCACAACTAAAGGGGCGGTCACCAGAATGCATTTGTATGTGAAGTGACAAATCTCTCCTCCTTGTAAATGATTTGGAGCAAATACTACAAGCAAATGAACGCTTCTGATAATGCGCACGCATATGACATGACAAATGGTTCTTACGAGGAAATGATTTGGAGCAAATGATGCAGGGAAAGAGACGGTTACCGAGTTGGGATTCGTTAGAAGTTTTAAGTGAGTCAATATCAGCAAATGAGCCAACTTTATCAATAGAATGATCAGAACTGATTGAGGACGTAACACATGACGTTAGCACAGTAGGCTCATCAGCCAACGTCGGACAAATTTTGATGAGCTCAAACTCCTTGGCTTTCTTCACATCATCCAAAACTTGGCATTTTGTCACCATATCATCAAAGCCTCTTCCTGACGCTAACTCCTTTACTTCATAGTGACATTCAGTGTCAGCTGAAAAATAAAAGAAATTAGACAGACTTTCAGTATCCGCAAAAGCATCATAGTTGGGTCTCAGATAATAATGAGCAAAACTTAGACAATGATATAATATTTAAAGGATGTGATAAACCAACGAGATATGAGTGAACCCTTAGATCAATTTCAGACACGACAAATAACTGCTTGTAACCTCACGATGTCATCTCAATATGAGAAGTCTCAAAAAGGCCAAACTACCATGCTAAAAAAGGAGGACTATCGACAATAGGGCACACAATTGCTACGATAAAGATAACTGATAAAAATGGTAACTTTTAACTTGATAAAAAATATAAAGATAAAAATGGTCAACTTTTAGATTTTAAACAAGGCATTCACCTCATGAACCGCATCTACTGACCGCACGCCACTGCCATTTATATAGGATAATTTTAACATGAAGATAGAACTAGTTTTCAACCGGTTTCTGGAGAACATTTGAGAACACAAAATGTACGAAATCATTCCGACTCTTATAAAAAAAACCAAGCAAATGTGCTTCCAAATATATCTCATATCGAACAATTTAAACATGACGATATTTCAAGATTAATTTTCGAGATTAATTTTCAAGAGTTTAACATTTTCATACGAGGTGAAAATGGCATTGAGATATGCATCAACAGAACAACACCCATCTTGCACTCCTAGTAACTGCGGACTACAAAATGACGGATTATGCACTATGAATATGGTTGTCTATACCATTAAGTTGACTCGTTGCAATCAACGTAGCAACGTCAGTACAATCGGCTAATAGCACATTTGAAATAAAAAGAGCACTTCACAAGCAGAATCAAGCGCCAAAAATCATCAGCAAATAAACCCTCCATCAGACACATTTCTTTATGAAGTATCCACAATAAACTATGATCACAATGAAATCAATATGTGATGTTGAGAATTTGTGCAAATGTACATCAAGAAATCTAAATCTACCATCAACACGAATATTCAGAATCACGGACATAAACATTTTACAAGTGAGCTTTGGGATTGTTGCTCATTTTCTTTTTTGTTTGGAGGATCCCAAATTGGTGATAAAGCGAGTGAAAAAACTTGCTTTTTATCAGCCGAAGCTTTTCACCGCAACACCGTCGGGCATGATTACGGCAACTGATATATGTATTTACATTTAACATGATTTTAGATATAAGATGGAAACACAGATCTACAAGCTCAGGCTTAACATATAATGTACATGTGCTTAAATTAGATTAACTTAAAGACATGAAACATGTATGAAAAAATACTGAAACATATCAACAAAGAAATCAAATCACATTATCCCACAGATGTCCAATGTCATAGAATATTCTATTACCTCCTCATATTTTCCTTGTCCAAATAACCTCTTTGAACTATGACTTCGATATTTTTTTGAATTCTCTACGACCTTCAATTCTGAACTCCAAATCCTGCCATCCGCCATCAGTTTTTGATAACATTGACAACACACTAGGAAAGAGAGCGATCACTATCTCCTCTGATGATAAAATATATGAAGAGATAAAACATATTGATGGAGTACTAAAACACTGAATATGATAATATAACACGAAAAAAATTAAATACCCTTGAATATATCTGAAATGATCAAATCAATTTTGAAACAATCAAATATACAATATATATAAAATAGCACTAGGCAAATAAGAACAGTGTGCGAAATAGTTTGTGAAACGACTGAATGGAAGCATATTGTAGAGACATCCAGACAACTGGAAAAAAGAACTGAGGAAGACAAATGACTGCGCAATAAAGACATCCCAATAATGTGTAGAGCGAAAGTGTACGAAACGTGTGTGCGATCAGTACTATCATACGGGGCGGAAACCTGGCCGTTGACTCAGCAACAAAGAAGCCGACTTGAAGTGTGTGACCAGAGGATGCTGCGCTACATGATGAAGATCAAATGGAGAGACCGGGTCACTAATGACGATGTAATGGGAATGTGCGGGCTGACACACCTGAGGAACCGAATTCAACAGAGGAGGATTCGATGGTTTGGTCATGTCAGGAGAGCGGAAGAGAAGGTCATCGGGAGAGTGGAATCCATGAAGGTGGAGGGAAAGCGCCCAGTTGGAAGACCAAAGAAATCATGGCGAAACTGCGCTCAAGAAGACCTGGATGCCCTCAACATCAGCGAGCACCTTGCCTAAGATCGGGACCAGTGGAAGCGAGCCAACTACGTCCAACCTCAAGCAATGGGACAAGAAGGACGTAAAACGAGAAGTGAAGTGAAGTGAGTGAAGACAATTGACTTGCAAAAGAAATGAAGATAAATAAATCAGAAATAGTCCATCATCTAATGACTGAAGACAACAAAATCAATTTCAAAAACATAAAACTTGGATCGTGAAGTAAAATAAATATGATTGATAAAGGAGGTAATTTGGACAAGAAAGATGAAAGGAAATTCCATGCATCGGACATCTGTGGGATAATATCATTTGATTTCTTTGTTGGTAGGTTTCAGTGCAAGGATAGCTTTAAGTATATCTAATACAGGCACATGCACTGCATTATATGTCAGGAGTGCATGCAAATTATTTTTTTCCAAAGAATTTATTATTTGAAAAGCAGCAGCCGACAACAGAAGTACAAAAATATCATGCCTTGAAAGCGAAGGCTGCAACTATTTATACAAAGAAAAGAAGTCAAACATCGATATTGGGGTCTATTGCAACTTGGTCTATGTCGACGTTCTCAGCTTTCTGCATGATAGGGTTAGCTCTTCTCCCTCTGACACAGAGAGGGCGAGAACGAATAAGTGCGAAATTCAAACTTGCCTTCATCCAAGCACTAATAATATCCTTCGCTTCTCTTCTTTTTTTCAGACAACTTTTCCGATGCATGTGAAAAGAAACTAGCGCATTCGCGGCTCATGCTTCCAAAACAAGAGAAAACGAGAGGAGTGAGAGAGACATACTCAACCTCCAGAACTCGATGATTATATAACCTTTTCTTCTCCTTTTCATTCTTTGTATGCACTGCTGAAAGACTTTGGTTGAGGTGACTTCTGGCAAGTGGAGTGAACAGCCCGATATCGCAAAATGCCGTTTTATACAGCAAGTATAGCGGTGGTTCACGAATATTGTTTTTAGGTCATTTCATTAGTTCCTCAGACTTGTTGATGCTCGTATGCATATACGATTAACTAAAATGTGTTATTCGGTTATATCTTGCGTTTCCAAGACTTCTGATCGTGAGCATAGTCATGACTTAGCTATTACTTCGGTCAAATCACAATCTCAAACAGCAAACATAAAGAGCTGCTGAGTTCAGCAAGGACATTTCACAACATATATTGTTCTAAATTACGTTTTTGTTGATTTTTTTTAATCACATCAATTGACAAACCCTGCGAACGGCATTTGAGTGACGCAAACGATTATTCGAAGGTCATTACGAAAAGTTGAAAGAGAAATCTTCTGAAGTGTCAGGACCAAAGATCAGAGGTGGCCAGAGACAGAGATGGTTGTACAGCGAAAGGAAAGATCTAGAGCCCTACGTCTGGACCCTCAAATATCGCCAAACTGATCAGAATGGAGGAGGCGCATCCATCCAAATGCCAACCGACACATCCCCAGGGCTCTATCTGTGATCTTCGGAAAACCAATCCGTTGGACCCACGCACTTGTGAACTTCAGTTTTTAGCTCATTATCAAAATTTTCACCAAAATCGTTGGATTAGGTGAACAAATGTATGGCATATTTTGAAAAGCGGTTTTATTTTGGACTAGTACTACTATTTTGGAAGGTCAGAATTCTGCTTTTTGCTAACATTTCGCTTGGCAACTTTTGCAGAGTGTCCGCGCAAATTTGAAGGAAAATTTCCACGTGTTTTCCAGGGAAATTTACCAAAATTCACTGGTCAACTTTGAACGAAAATTTCAAGGCTTTCAGCAAGGAAATTTTACTGAAATTCACGCATCAAACTTAAAGGAAAAATTCCGGAGAAAATCTACCCAAAGTTCTATGCTTGAGGAGTTTGCATACCATGAAATTAATATTATTGACGAAAAAAGATTGAAAGGTGGCGTGGAATTGGCTAAACATTTTAGGCGCAGATGATCACAAATAAAAATACCAATATACTGGTATACAGGGTGTATAACGCTATCAGATTTTCAATTTCCCCAATTTCTCCAGGTCTCCTTTTAAAAATTTCCTGTACACTTCATTCATTATGTTAACACAAGCAATACTGAAAACGGTTGCCCACGACAACAATCCATTTCAACTTCCCATAATAAAGACTTCAGTTGAATACGCTTCACCGATAGACCCCCTGCCTCTTTTCTTATCTTCATTTATTCCTCATTTTCTTAATTTATAATTTGACATTTCACATTTATCAAAACAATTTGATTGCTAATACCAAAAAACATCAAAATTTCATAAAATTATTTTTTATCTCATCTATGAACAGAAAATTGTTATATTCCATAAGTGCACTTCACAAAATCTGAAATACGCAAATTTTTCGCTCACTGATTATTTTTGGATTACAAGTTTAAAAGTTATTGGCGGATGCAGTATCTTAATGTGAACGGATAAATATGTTGTTTGATCGGATGATATGCGCAGATATGAACATGCCAAAAAAGGCCACTATTATGCGTAACATGATTTCTTAACTATGATTCATGCCATCTGGAATTCATATTAAATCGGCATCTCAGAGGTATCTACAGATTTGCATCCTGATATACATGCCACTAATTTTTGGAAAGTAGCGAAATATTGCAAAAACTGTTCAGCAAATATACATGAAGATCAATACCATGATTACGACAAGATCATTGCAAAATAAAAACGTAAAAGTCTATCTCATTAGAGTGGAGATCTTGGTCAATACGATCAATCTGCAACAAACGTTTCTTCATATCCTCGATCTTTGATTTCTGACGCCTTCCTGTTCTTTTCATTCACAATGCCTGTTTTGATCTTTTGATTCCGCGAATCTTCCTTTCTAGCTTCTCAATATCGTGCAGCGGAACTTCGAGAGGACAAAATCAGTTTCTTGGATGCCTCAAAATTACGAGCATCCCCATCATACAAAGCGCGTGTATGATCTTTGACTATTTTTTGAGCAATGAGAGAATCAATTCTCTTTTTGATTTCCTACGATTATCTCTTTATTGACCGAGGAACCTCTTTCCACCGAAGCCTATCCATAGTTCAAACAAAGAATGATTCGCACGAATCGTTCAAGCTCAGGAGAATTATTACTTTTTCGAAAACAATGGAGTAAGTAGTCATCAAGTCGATCTCTTCTTTTAGTCGAACATCTGCAAGTAAGACTTCATGGGATTGTTTGATGTCAGAAATATGTACTGATTCTTGATGCGATCTGCTTCGAATCAGTGGTCCATTTGTTGACTACCAGCTCATCCGAAGTCTTCATAACACACTTTCATGACACATGACTTGATAAACCGTTTCGACAACGAATTTATGATGTTCTCTAGGGCTTCGAACAGGACTGGAACAATGGGCTTGTCGTCTTGAAATTTCATCAAGAAAACCTCAAATTCCTTGGTTATCGCGACGAAAAGACAAAATTTGGCTTTGAGCACAGAATCATTCAGCACTTCCTTCATGTTCTTGTAGGACGACGAGTCAGGCTGCTTCTTGACATTTTCGACATATGCTCTCAAGTTCGGCAATCGCTCGATGATAATTTCCGTAACTGCTACGTTCTCAACCCATCGAGTCGCACAATACTTGGGTGGTACGTGTGGGTCATTGCGAAACGTCAATAATCCGCTCAACAAGACGGAAGATCTTTCAAAACTTCCCAAAAAACTTCGCAGGAATTTCATCACCTCATTGTATTTGCCTCCAAGTTCGCAAAGCACCGTCGATGATGTGTAGCAACTTCCAATATCCAAAATCTATGTATCATCATGTTCACGAGCCATGTACTGCATATGAACGCACAAGACGTGGGAGTGCTAAACCTGCTGAACAATTTCCAGAGACAACTCACCCATTGAGGCAGGCGAAGACCGATCCACCTGATCAAGCTCACATCAACGGCGTGAGTGGATGAGAAAACGAAGCACCAGTCTTAATGCCGGGGATGCAGATTTCCTCGGCTGAGTATATACATTCCGTCCGGACATTTTCAAAGCAGATTTCCTCACCCAGCACCAGATTTCCCCTTCTACTTTTTCTTTGTCTACACACTAGGCATTTTTGTGAATGCTGTCATCGGTCATAAACATATTTTATCTATACGGCTCCCGATTTCCCTGATTATTCCCGCGTCATACACCCTGATATATAGTTCATACAAAGTAAGTGCCAGGCTACATCATATTCCTAGAAAAAAATGAAAATATAATCGATCATCACAAATTTAAAGCGAACGCATTGGGGAGAGCAAAATGTCAAGGTTCAATGTCAAAATTTCCAGGTGTTTTCCAGGTTTCCGCGGACACCCTGATTTTGATTGAATTCCCCGATTTTCAATATGAGAGCAGCATTTTATAAATATTAGTCGATGAATCACATAAACGCATGATCACCTTCTAAACCAGGGAAATTAAATACTGTAGTACACTGTGGTATTGGGAATTCAGATGCTACATAAGCGCTACTTACAGACATTTTAGTAATGGCTAAACAATCATTTCTGTCTTTTCCCAACCATATGAATTCCTGGGGTCGTTTATTCTTTTTGAAGCTACATTGAACCATGTAACATTGGAATGGTTATTTTTGAAGGAAAATCTTCTGCATTAGATTTAGGCGCACGGTAATGTCAATATGGCGTGTCAACATGGTATCTTGAATATGTTTGCCAATGAAATCGATCGCTTGCTGATTTATTCTTTCAAATTTATTGCCATATTAGGTCAGGGATCTCCGCTGGAGCGAAGTGGAGCAGGTTGACTTGATGGACTGCCGAATACAGTAGAGGCACATGCTACGAGCGTATATTTAGACTCTTATTATTTCCTGACTTCATTAGTCTTCATCGCAAGAAATGCTATCATCTGATGCGCACATGCTTGAGGAAAGTCATGCATCTCACTACCTATCATGCTATTTATGGTACAAACGAGTAGAGCTAGATATGTGGCACTTTATCTTGTCTAGGGAGAAATTCAGAGAGTTAACTTTAAAGACGAATATCAGATGACAATGCGACGTCCAGCAAAATTCTTGAAAAAGCAGAACAGCTTCAAGGTCATGGCATGCTATATCTAACACACGTACGGCTACTAGCAACAAGCTACAACCATATGTCAATATACAATCATGTCGAAAGATATGTCCCAGCCACTGATGCTGCCTTCTCCGTATTGTTTTCATCAGGCATCTCTACTCCCTTGCAGCACTCAATGCCCCTCCAATCGCAAGATGTTCTGTCCACTACTACTATTTTTCCTCAAATCTACAGTTCGCATGCCTCTAGTCTTCTGAGATCAGCCTTTCTTAAAGTCCATGTCTCCGATCCATAGAACAGCATGCTCCAAATTAATGTTTATGCCATTTATTTTCGAATGGCATTATCGATGGAGCTGCTGAATAACTCTTCTTTCACAAAACGATGATTTCCCATCGCTCTCCATGTTCCGATTTCTCTATGCATACCATCAAAGAAAAAAGAATTTGCACATGAATATTTCTTTTATTCAGCAAATCCGGTGCATCTCTGTGTTAAAAGAAATTTAAATTGATTTTTTTTTAATTTGAATAGAAAATAATTGAAGACTCTGAAAATTTGAAGAAAAGCGGTCAATTCATACATACTTTCCATGAAAAGCAGAATTTCAAAAGATTGTAGAATAGCACTATAATAAGTTCGAAACTAATTGAATACTCCTTCCTCTATTATTGTTTTCTCGAAACGGGCTCAAAATATGAACTTTACAAGTAAGAAAGCCAATTGCTAGCTGCTGGCGAAACTGCTGGCAAGTGAATGTGTGGGGCACCCTTTCTTCATGAATTGAACCGATATTCCCATATTTCCCTTGGAGTAAGTATGAAGTGGCTGAGATAAAATCATAACAGCAATGCATTCAAATATGTAAAGTAATGTGAAGTTTTTATTTCATTGCACTCAATATCATCGATGGTACCAGCAAAATCACCCCTAACTTTTTCATATTTTTGAAATGAAACAGAACGATTGGTAAAGAAAATTAATTTCATTATCACTTGCACTGACAGAGATGAGCATGCTTACTTACCAACTTCTTCGGCAATCTCCACTGCATCAACATCTGCGAGATTCACCAGCATGTCATTACATTCATGATTCCCGGTTGTATTTGTCAATGTCACGCTTCCTTGACACATGGGGCTTGCTGTGGATTCATTTTCATCATAAGTTACTGGTAGCTCTAATGTCGCACATTCAACTGGAAAACATATACGTTGCTTTTGATAAACGAAAGGAGAGCGACGTTTAACTGTTATTGACTCACTTGAAACGATTATCGGCTGTTTCTCTTCAATATTCTCGAAGCGCCGTTCTTCATCAACATTCCAGTCAATCGCTTCTTCATTTATAGGATTATCGTCATCCCTATAAAAAGACGATGACATGTATTAAGTTACATTCATTAATGAATGCGACTCTCTTGAGGTGACATTCATTTCTGTATTATTGTTGGTGTTTAACGAGCACAAATGTTTGGACGGTGGAGATCTAATCAGTCAATATGTGTTCAATAAGTCACGTGGTTACAATCTTCAACGAAGAAAAGGTTATTTAAATACTACGTGTAAACAATTAAACAATAGGTAATGTTAGTTAAATATCTTTAAGAAATAAGAGCTACCATTATAACCTAATGTTCGGTTAAGCAATGGATTGCTACTAAAAATTTTTGTAGATTCAACAATACTAATCTCAAAGTTCGAGTTTCCACGGTAAATGATTTTAAAGCAATCATTGTAGTTACATAAACAATGGTTACATCTTAAGTGGCAATAGTGCCATTGCAAAACACATAGATCAATGTAACCATTGTTTTCGTAACTACAATGATTGCTTTAAAATCATTTACCGTGGAAACTCGAACTTTGAGATTAGTATTGTTGAATCTATAAAAATTTTTAGTAGCAATCCATTGCTTAACCGAACATTAGGTTATAATGGTAGCTCTTATTTCTTAAAGATATTTAACTAACATTACCTATTGTTTAATTGTTTACACGTAGTATTTAAATAACCTTTTCTTCGTTGAAGATTGTAACCACGTGACTTATTGAACATATATAAAGAGCACAAAGCTTCCAACTGAAACAACATCCCAGTGACAGTTCTATGAACTCGCACGCATATTGACATTCTCTTCAACTGTAATTTCGGAAGTAGTATGGTAAGAAGCGAATTTCATTCTTTAACGAATGTGACAACATCGTATTTATTAGTATCACTTATATACGAGCCTTACTGACGAATCCTTGCATGCAGCGTTAACGGCTGCCAACGAATTTATTTGCTTAAATCGTTCAAGTCTGAGGACATCTTTCTATACAACACTGCTTCATGAAAGCGTGTTCTATGCATCAAAATACGGTAAGTTTCGATCCTTTGGTTTAATTGGAAAGGGATCCATGATCTACATACACATCTGGTTAACACAGAAAATATACCTTCTTGGCTTTTTTCTCGTCAAAGGATGATTCTTTTAAACTCATCTGTTGAGACATTTTTACACAATTTCGCGTCCATAGTTAATGTTTCTATTCCTTCTACTTTACCACTACAATATTTTTCTATTTTTTCCGCATTTTTCTATTCTAATGAAATGATTTTCTGGGAATTATTTTTGAGAAGTTATCTAGCTAATCTTGTCAAGAAAAACTGGCTGAGTGAATGGTTCCAATCTCACTGTCCTTACCCCATAAATTGTGAAACAGTATTCATTTACAATTCGATCGACAGAGTGACGGCTTCGAGCATAGAGCTGATAAAATCTTCAATACAGCTTGCACGCCAACCATTGACATACACGCATCATGCATCTCGAAATCTAAGAGCAACACTGAGTGCGATGATTCAAAAGAATTCCGAATACCTATCACGGGATCAACGTAGAAGATCTTTATTAAATCAAATGCTTTTCTTGAGTTCAGAAAACTCAAATTTCCTTTCTGGAAAAAAACTTTTAGATTTCTCCATATTGGATAACCATTTCTAACCCCGCACCATGCCTAAAACGCCACAAATATCGCTCGAAATTATTTTGAAAAACTTTAACTTGTGAAAATAACTTGAGCATGAATGTGTTAATGAATTTCTGCTTCATGACGATATTGAGTTATCTTATATCCATTTCCGCAGAGCAATCTGCCCGCTACAATTCGTCTGAAAGAATATATTACCAGGAAAAATTCAAGTGTCTTAAAACATAACCAACTTAATGAAATATTGCCTTTTGATGTTTCCATTGTTGGTCCAGACAAGCCTAACATCAACTTTCGTCTTTAAAAAGCTATGTTCAGAAAAAAATAACAAGGCTGAAAACACGGGAAGAAGGCAGCGAATACCAAAACTTGACATTCTGATAACTGCAATACACGTCATTCTTTTATTTGTTGATTTATCATCCCTGTAGTCCCTCTTTTCGTGTGAACATGCCATAGTAATGGTAGAGATTATGAAATATAACTTCAGCGGAGGAGATGTACTCAAGTCAAGCCGCAACTTGAATCGAAACGAGTCGGGTCGACGGTAACTCAGCCCGGCTAGGTTGAAATAATCATTCCATCTTATACGAAAATAATGAACAACTGTGACTATACGAGTAGTGCACTCCTAGACCTTTAGAACAATATCATGTAAGTAATATCTAAGCCATTTTCCTTTGTCTGAACTCTCTGATGCATGTTATGATATCCATGTTGCTAATGTTGATAGTGTTGTAACAGCGTGGTGGGCTATAGGGGCTTTTCATAGCTGCGTGCGCTGCGATAAACGTCTTTTTTCTTGAAATCACATTCCTTAGTAGATATTCATGAATGCTGGAGAAAACGGCAAGTAATAAGTAGTTTAAGAAATTCGGTGGGATAGAAGGCGTACCCGGTGATGTAGTAGCTTAACTGGTAAGTACAGTCATGTATTAAAATTGCTTCCATACAACCTGGACATTTCAGAGGATTGCAATGCTGCCACTTCTAACTTTAATCAAAACTGTAGCGGTAAACCTTCCTCAAGAGCATATTGATGATACATTCCTTTCTATATGCAGAAAAGGTTCTATGGTCAATCATTTGTCAACATAATAATAATAATAATAATATCACTTTATTTCAGTACAACGAGCGGTACATGATTTCATGAATACATCGTGCTTGACAAGAAAAGGAAAATTATGACATCGTAGAAAATTTTACAAATGATTTGTTATAGTACGCTTGCTTGCGCTTCAATGGGAATAGTCTGCGCTTGTGTCGCACTCGACCGCAGTTCGAATCCCTCACGACGAAATATTCCGCAAGAGGATGCGTTTCAGGATTGTCAGCAATTTTTGTTATCAGACGTGTACAAGTCTTTTGTAGCGAATGATGGAGAGACGGTTTCGAAGGAGTATTGCACCAACGTTTAGCCACTTTATGGAGGTGCTCGAACTTTTTGAGTTGACACACTTTTAAATCACAAATAACAGGCTACGAATAGCACAATTGGGAAAGAACCAGACCAGTGTATGCTCGCCATAGTACCAACGAAGCATTTCCATTGTACTATGTTTAACAAAGGATAACGACCGACAACATTTACCTAACAAATATTTGCACTGAGAGTTCCAGGACGGATCATGGCTAAAAATGACACCAAGAATTTTTAGATCGTTGACTTGTTCAATTACAGTTCCATTTATAAAAATCGGTTTATTGTAAAGCTGAACAGGCAAGCGACTAACGTCTAGGCTTTGATTTGACTTGTCAACATTTATCTTTAGTTTTTTTCTGTCAGCCCAAGCAACAAAAAGATCAACATCACTCTGAAAGGAACAATCATCGCCATCATCAGTCATGTGAATCAATGTGATGTCGTCAGCGTAAGCTATCAGCTTGGTGCAAATAAAGGATAGCATGTCATTGACAAAGACAGCGAAAAGAAGGGGACCCAAAATTGAGCCCTGTGGAACCCCACTGTGAACTTCTTTCCAACTGGTCTGGTGGCCGTTGATAGTGACCCGTTGATAGCGATTTTCAAGGATTATTGTCATAGTATTTGTAGAACGATCTATCATAGAGCTATCAGGCTAAATCTTAGCCATGTTTTACCCAATATGTTTTCCCATGTTTATCCCGTCGGCTCGCTTCGGCTCAGCTACAACAAGGTACGATTCAGCTCGGTTTGAATATTTTCAAAATACGTCGGCTCGCGACTTGCTTGGACGAGCTGTGTAGATCTCTACATAACAGGTTGGCATCAACACGTTCTGATTAAGTCTAATAAATGCTCCTCAACCACTCCTGGTCTCACTGCTTTTCATTATCAGTGACCTCACGCTGCTCTGTGAGTCTTGTTTATCGATTCGAATGTTCGTGGTATGAAATGCGCTTTGATTTTTGATGAGTCATGATTTTGCTTGATAAATCTCCATGTTTGATTTCCTACACCAAGATAAATGAATGCATGTATTTATGAGCCTTTGGATCTCCGTAAATTGGAGAACACAGAAAATGTCATTTCTACCGAAAACTAGCTCCAAGTGGATTTGCGTGTTCTCTTTGATCCTCTATATACAGAAAACGAAAACGAAATGTGTCAGTCTTATTTCTGGTCACCTTGTGGAGACCGGTACAGACATTGGGACTACCAATTAATTATGACTAGTTTATAATCACAAACCCTTACTTACCTCTTTGCAGCTTCTTGTGAGCTCAGTATCCTCCATCTTTCTCTTGCAATCATCAGAGGCAATTCATCGTCATCGTCACACTCGGTTTTACAGCTAATCGGCCGCTCCTCGCTTCTCGAATCGCTATTCATTCCTGCCGATTTTCCTTCTTCATAAAAGAAGGAATTATTGTTCAAATTGATGGCTACAAAAGAGAAGACATCTTGTGCCGATGAAATGTTGCAAATTCAAAATACCTCAGTTGTTGGAGGACAAATTTAACACAAATGGAGGTCCAGCCCCTCCCCCAGCGTGGTCGGAGTAAATTGGCTTTCCCCAAGGAGTAGTCGTACTACCGGTGGAACATTAAGTGAATTGCTGCTGTAAAAGTAATCAAATGCCGTTCCTCTGCGCCGTATACATCTGAAACTGACATTGTTGATGCCCATAGACCTCCGGGACTCCGCAACAACATCCTGCACTTCGGCACTCGGTCCAGCAAGACGACACTCAGCTATAGTAGTTTGCGGTAGTCGTCTTGTGAGTAGGGTGACTCCAACAACGCCCGAAGGTAGTTGGGCGCGCTTGCCGATGAGCTCCTGCGGTAAGTTGTAGTGAGTAAGCGGTTTTGGCGTCGTCATGTCGATGAAGTTCCACTTTGACTGTCAAGGGAATCTCCCAAAAATGCAGGCTGTTTCAAAAAGAATCATCCCCATTTCATTAGATTTTATCTATGTATTGTTTTATTTTGAATTCTTTTGAATTTTTCAAAGTGATGATATTTGAAAATGTTTTCATGAAAATGATATTTACAATGAGATGTGGTATGATATAATGTACATTATAGGTCTAAATCATATCTACATTATATCATACCACATCTCATTGTAAATATCATTTTCAAACTAATCTCATACATTTAAACTCCTTACAAACACCAATAGAAATTCTTTTGCACCTGAAGATGATTGCAGGATAGCAATCGAAAAATTTTGTACATGTATATAAGAATAAGATCAATAATAATAACATCTTAAAATACTCCTGGCTCTTTCCAACCACAAAACTGAAAATGACAAGTCAGTGCCTCTTTCAAACAATTTTTTGATTTAATTTAAATATGTTGTTTAAAGAAAATTATATCGCAATTAAGATGGATATCTATGCACAAGTTGCAAAAGTAACTTTTTATTTCACAGGATCCGCAGAATCTATGACCATCAGAATTGTGTGGCTGTCAAAATCCACCTTTGTAATCGAATTGCAGATATCATTGATGTTTCTTGAGATTTCCATGTAGAATTCACCGTTTTTATAGGATGAAAAACTTTCCATGTGCTAATGTAAAGACTGTTTAAAAGTGTTTATTGTACTCCGTGAGTTACATGCACTCTTTGGAAAGTATAAACTATATTATGGAAGCAATAATCACGGAGATTAGTGCACTGTGAAATATAAACCAACATCTTGCATAAGAATATGTCAGTGCCAACACAGCTCTACTATCAAAATAATCGGATATTAAAATCAGCAAAATTGCTGGTTTATGGGGACTGACATTGGCACTAAGGCCTGGGATTGACTGAGTAAAATTGAGTTTAAGTTTTATCTACCTTCATAGACATTCTTATCATCAAAACGAAATTAGTTCGGTGGCTTCGGTAACACTTATCAACCATGGGTGGCTATATTTTTCCTGAAATTGACGATAGAAATTATGTATTTCCAGTACCTATACAATACCTAGCATCCAGCGAATTTACAAAGAGATAGGCATTTGTTAGGATAGACCTATAGCGACCGCATTAAACAAAATTGATGGCTACATTAAGAAGACTACATGTGGGCCTCTTTAAACGCTTTAAATTGGTTCTAAATTATTAGACTGTTGGTACATGTGATACATTATTCAATCACACACGATCACCAATGTCCTCAGTGACATATGTTTTGGTGTCAATCGGACCGATGGTTTCTAAGTAGTTACATAGGCAGCAATATTACCAACTCAACCTAAATATGTCTGAAACCTCATGTTTAATTATGAGTTGAAAAAGCCCACTTAATTTTAATGTATAAAATTAGAGAATAAGGAAAATTTACTGATCGAAAATATTTTCAATTTTTACTATCGATGCATTTCGATGTCCTTCGGACAAACATGTTCACGATAAAAGCCAAACAGGATATGAAATTCAAAATCATTGAAATGTCAGAAATGTAAGATAAATGATGAGACATAGAGCTCAAGGAAATGTGACGATAACATGGCACAATAAGGCAAATAGTTTCATGAGTAGGAGATATCTGAATATTACAATAAGATAGAAAAAGGACTTACATGTAAATCTTACAGCCTAGGAATGACATTGCTCCATCCATCACTCAGAGTAAATTTTACTTTATTGTAATTGTTGTATCTTTTAGTCCATATGGCTTCCTTTACACGCCGTTCTTTGTTGTCTTGTTCTGTTTCGATTATTTGTGTATTCCAATTATTTCTATGGTCAGATGTTAACGAGTGATTAGCAATTTCAGAGTAAGTGTCCATATTGCGTAGTGACCGTTGATGTTCCTTTGTTCGCTCATCAACAGTTCTCATTGATTTTTCATTGTTGTTGTCAAACCAAGAACAACATGCTCTCAAACCAACAATCAGACAAGAAAAATACCTGATTGCGTAATTCCATAAGTTCCTAATCTTCATGAAAATATCGCACGAATTTTTCGCAAAGTAAATCTCACCATAGGATATAAACCAACATCGACTTTGAGGCAAAAGGTCATGCTGAAACGTCCAAAGTCTGCGAAGAAATTTCGTGCTATCTACAAGATTGATTGTCACGAAACAAACTGTGATTGGCCTTATGCCAGAGAGACAAATAGAACTACTGATGAGCGAACAAAGGAACATTAAAGATCACGACGCAATATGGACACTTACTCTGAAATTGCTAATCACTCGTTAACAACTGACCACAGAATTAATTGGAAAACAAAATAATAGAAACAGAACAAACCAACAAAAAACGGCGTGTAAAAGAAGCCATATTGACTAAAAGATTATGCAGAAAATCGATTTCAAATTTTGATCGAAAAAGACATTGTAGGCTGATTATGCAATGTTGCACAGAAGTGGGAGAGTCTGTGGAAAACATACAGTTAAAAATTATGTTAAGTTATATACGTCATAAGAGGAATTCATAAAAATCAAAGATAAAAAAGTCTTTCAATTCTTCAACTTCTGCTTTTGAGTTAATTTGATGATTAATTTGTTTCTTTATTAGGATAGTTTCTCTACTATTGAACGTATGAAAAATGTCTGAATATGTCACAAATCTCAATCCTTGAGAAATCATGCAAAAATAACATACACGGAATGCAAGATGAAAGCGTGTACCATCAAAAATGAAAAAATCTGCAACCGAACCGAAGTAGCCTACAGAATGACAAGTAACATTTGCAAAAAGATTTATATTGGTAGCACTATAAGACCGCTACATCAACGTTTTAAAATACATTTAAAACAAAACATCACCAGTACACAAGCACAGATAAACATGCAATGTCAACGCTGATAAATATAAACATTGATCTTGGATATAAGGTCGTTATATAAAGCTAATAATAGCCTATATCTGCACTTGTGATCACCGTATTTGGCTTTCCCAAAACCTTAATTAAAATTACTGGCATGTTCTCTCCCCCAAACTCCCCACATAAAACCTGGCAATACGTAGCGCAATCTATTGAAGTTTTACGATCAACTAGATTTCTTTGATACTCGTACGAACAATGCATTATCTTCCGGACAGGCACACGGAAAGAAGGGGGCCAGGGAGATCTGACACCCCCCACCCTGATACAGGACCCCACGAATATACATGTAGATTGTTCAATCCTTTCAGTTTGCTGGAGATGCGATGAATGGGAAGTTTTCACTAGGACAGCGATAACTTATTGAGTGGGAGGAGTACCTCAATGAATATGTCAAAAGGCAAATTGACTTTCATCGCTTGCGTCCACCTATGTCGTGAATATCTTCAGAATGCTCAAATTGCTACGATTCCATAAGATTTTGAGAAATCAAATCCACATGACCGACTTTTCTTGCCTACATCAGATTGTGACTGATTTCTGCCACTATGACAAATTGGCCGTAAGATCTGAAACGCATTTCTGCGACAACTTCGCCAGACGGGTCGGTCACAGAAATGCGGCTTGCGCCTCGAACAGACCGTCAGAGCTCTCGGATAATCTGGTAAAATGGTAAAATAAGACGAAGATTCGACCTATCAGGCATGATGATTGCAGCAGTCCTCGGAACCTTGATTGTAAGTAAGTAAGTAAATTGTATATTTGGCAAGTAACTGGAAATTTCATGATACATCAAAGTTACAGTGAAAGTAGGAGAGAAAAAAATACGTTCACATTGAGACATTTCAAGTAAATACACGCGAGTAAAGTGGATGCAGAAAAGATTTCATCTTACATGAAGGGAGTTCATCAATGTCATACAAAACGGTACAAAAGCATTACGTCTACGGTTTAATTCATAACTGGGATTTCGAAGTGGTGACTATATTGAAAAATATTTGGCATGATGTCGAAGTCAAGGTCTAGGAGTCAACATTTTCTTAAATTTCTTTATCGTAAGATTCACACGTCGCTGCTCTAGAGGTGGAAAGTTAAGGCAATCACACTTTTGACCACAAATACTATGATGCAGTTTGCAATTGATTGTTTCCAGTTTATTAGCTTCTTTTTATTAAGACCGACGAAAACTTCATAACTGTATTCCATGATACTTCTGATGCATCCATAGTAAACTTGCATGACTTGATCAAAGAGTAAATGTCTCTTTGAACGTCTGATCACAAATAAAGTATATTTGACATTGCACATTTATATATGACATTTACACTCATCATTGACAATCCTGGGAATGACATTTCAAGATTCGCTTAATTGAGATGATCATATTCGAAACATATGCAGAAAAGCGAGTCGACTTTTATTTATTAAAAGTCAATGACGAGCTCAGGTCATCATTAAACGGCGACGGATGAGCCGGGGGAATATAAGGACCAACAACCATGCACCTTGTCTTGCTGACATTCAGACTAAGACCATTTGATGCGCACTATTCAGACATTTTAGATGTTTCTTTGTTAAATAGATCTTCAACATCCGATTTCCGAAGCACGGTACCATGACTACAACATCGTTAACATATTCAATCATCTCGGCAGATTTAGACACAGGAACCAAAGTTCCAAGATGCGCTGAGAACAAATAAGGTCCAATCATTGATCCTTGCAGGACCACAGATGTGACATTCGTTGAAGCACTTTCGTACTTCTTCTCAATAGTAACTGTCTGTGTTCGATTTCGTAGAAAGTCAAAAATTCATTTAATTGCTTTTCGTGGCAAATTGGATGACATTAGAGTTCGAGCCAGATTAGCATGGGATAAACAATCAAACGCTTTGCTCATGTCATATGAAATCACAACCACGCTACGAGCATGCGTCGTTGAGGAACCCGTTCGAAACCCGTCTTGGTTAGCACCATATAGTTTGATCAGCGAGGCTTTTACAGAGTCAACTACCATACTCTCTAAGATTTTTGACACAGTAGGAAGCGAAGATATTGGTCTTAAATCATTTATGCTTCCGGCTTCGGGTTTTGAGACAGGTACAATTTCAGCATGTTTCCATTTATCAGGTAATCTACCACTCTGGAGTGAAAACGAAAATAAGAGTTAACGGCTCAGCCAAAAAGCAGGCACAATATTTCAATATTCGTGAAGGTAAATCTTCAGTTGGATGACTTTTTCTAGGACGTAAAGAGAGGAGATGTTCCCATGTGCTAATCACATGTAAGTCAATATTCCATGGGACATCATTATCAGGGAGATGCTGAATTAACTCATTCCAATCAGTAGCCGGAGAAAACACACCCATGAAATGAGTGTTTATCGCCTCAGCTGCAGTAGTCAAAGAGGAAAATTCCTTAAGAATATTCAGAGGGGAAGAAGATCCTGGCTTTACTTAGAACACCAACAGCCTTCCAAAAGCCTGATCGAGAGCAAGACGAAGTTATAACCCAATCACACTTGGCTTTCTCTATTTATTTTTTATCACATTCTTATAATGCTCACAGAATACCGAATTACGGGATGTAAATGCTTCATAGCGTTTGTTAAATAAAAGTTTCAACTTAGATGTAACCCAGGGTTGATCACGACTCGTCGATTCAACATACGATTGGGGAAGCTGATTATATGCAGAACGAATCATAGTATCAAAGTAGTGAAATTTTCCGTCAGTTGAAGCATTTGACTTGTACATCACCTGCCACGGTATAGAATTAATTCTAGAACACAACGCATTCATGCGACTTTCCCTGAAGTCGACAATTTTGTGCAGTTCTTTAGTTTCAACGGTTTCAAAGATTGGCTTCAAGTGAACAGTAGAATGATCAAAATTGCCGATTGCAGGCCCAATGACGGCGGAGGGAGAAGCAGTACAAAGCGTAGAACCAATATTTTGTCCAAAAATGCTTTATTTCTTGTGGGAGAATCAACCATTTGAGTCAAGCCAAGAGCTTCGACGAAGAAGTCGCGCGGTAAGTGATAGTCCCCGTAACAAGTCGTGTCGTAAGTAGTCCCCGGCAACAATAATTCTGCTTTCAACATATTGATTGAGCAAGCGTTCAATATTGCTTTATACAAGTGAGACATCAGAAAGTTGTACATAAAGCAAACCTGGAGGTACATACAAGAGTAGGACGATGAGTTCATCGGTGAAGAAGTGTAGAGAACACACTTTCAATGCAATTTGGCATACCATATAACATCATTTGACCGATGAACGTAAAGAATGATGAACATAAATACAGACTCCACCCCCACGTCTACCATCATCACGATCACATCTATAAGGGGCTGAAAAGTGTTTTATATATACCTGTTCATTAAAAATATCGGATGTGAGTCATTGTTTCACATACTAAAATGACATCAGTTTCAACACAAGATGCAAGAAGATTCAACTCATCAACCTTAGGACGCAACGATTGGGCACTCAACACCAGGAATGAAGGCAGTACGTTTTTCGAAGAAAAGTATGTCGATAAAAACTTTTTCGATTTTTTTTATTTCACAGCGCAACATGACATGTTCGTGGCATATTACCACATCTTCATAATTTGCCTTTCGTCTCTTTAATTCATCGCGAAGAAACTTCCATCTTCTTTGTTGAAAGACAGTACGATCAGGATTAATGAATATGTTTTGCATCGTGTCAGTTTTTCGCAAGTATTTTGCCTTGTGCAAAAGCTGGCGTTTAAAATCCAAGTTCTTACATTTTACTTGAACCATGCGTTCTTAAACCTGATTTACTTTACCCAGTCGACGAACATGTTCAATGTTGTCAGGATCAGCTCCAACCATCTTACAAATATCAGAGCATCTACTCATGTCAATTTTTACACGATCATCCAAGCCTCCAATCGAAGTCTCTGCTACTCCAGAGACTATCAATTTCATCCTTTTACTTTCTCGCTGCTCCATCTCATATGTCATGTCCGAAACTCAACATGACTGATTTTCAGATTATTATATTCACTTTCAATCTTTCACACTTGGCTTTTAACCTTTCATTACTGCTCTTGAACTTTCTTCAGCAATCCCTGGAGTATCTTTTAGTTGATGAAAGTAGCTTCGGAATTCATTTCGCAGATTTTCAATCAAAGTTTTAATGTCATTTAAAGTCAACACTCTTGTAGATGAATTGGATCAAGTGTTTCGTTTTGATGTTGAATCAGGAATGGTCTAGCCAAACCAAAGCCAAAATATTTTAAGCATATTCTCAGCAAGATGTGGTCGAACTCTGGATATGGTATCTATCGACCCACACCGAACCCTCAAGACCATGATAGCTGCGTCTACTGAGATTGCTAATTCTTTCTATGAATTCCGATATTCAGAAACTTTGGTGCATTAGCTTGACAAAAATGACGTCAGCCTTATGCATAAACACTCACAAGCTTCGCGTGTACTGATACGTAACAGCGACGGCAGAAGACAGGAATGCGAACACTGATCAAATGCAACCGATGGACAGACACAAAAACGATGAAAAGAGCCAAAAATCGGAGAGGAAAAGCGATGTAACCGCAGCACGTGAGCAGACGAGCAGATGACGATTCAAACAATGCCAAAACCTAGAGTAATCACTAAAAATGCGAAGATAGAGCACAATATGATACCAAAACGCGAGATAAAGCGTCGTAACCGCACACTATCTTGACTAGCTAGAAGACTAGCTTGTCAATACAATGTATCGAGTGGCTGCAGGTTGTCTTTCGAAATTAGGCCTATATCTCCAGGCATAGATTTCAGCGATGGAGCCGCGAGTATATTACTTTAACACCTACGAAATCATTCATGCATTAGAAAAGTCTAAGAAAACCCAGTCAGTGACCCGGTTTTTTGTCTTTGGATTTTATTCCTTTTGTAGCCATACGGCAAATGCCTTTAAAAGTGTGGTACATAAACGACAACTTCGATTTTCACAAAATCATATTTAGTCATTTAGCCTGTCAACAATTGACGGAAATCACTAAAAAAATCCCGCCTGTAAAAATATGGCAATTTTGATTGTAGAAGACTGTATGCTCCGAAATTTAAGTCCATTTTAGTCAATACAACGTGCATGAAGGCCAATATATTTTTGATAGGGCATTGTTATAGGATTTTGGATAGATTTGAACTGATCTAAAATGCTTGTGCGGGACGTGTTCAAATTTTGCTTCACTTCCCCCCAAAAGAACTGCATTGCTGGTGAAAAGCGTCACAATCTGCCACAACCATAAGAATAATGAAAAACACCATTACTAAGTCATTGTGAAACGCTTTCAATTTCAGGCAAAAAAATGAAATGATATATTGTGACATTTATATTGATACATAATGGACCTAATACTTTAATCATGCAAAATTTCATCTAGAGACATGGTGTGCTGACATTCTATGTCTAGTGAGATCGTTGCTACAATCTTGCAGGTATTTTCGATTGCACACTTTAGTGAACCTGTTTAACAAATATCATTTTTCATTTTTTGACACATAGGCTTAAATATAAATTTGGCGGCTTCTTACATCAACTTGCTTTAATTTCATCAATAATCATTTTAGTGCAGCTTATAAGAAACTTTTGATAATGATCTTTTATCGGCAATATAAGTCACACGCGTGGTAAAATTCCGCAGCATCGCAAAAGTACAGCTAGAATAAATTGTCTTCTCATTCCAATTTTCGAGCAATACATGCAACAACATAGTAATATACTGATAAACAAAGGCCTTAAAAATTGCCAAAACGGAATGATTGACGAAAAAAAATACCTCCTTCCTAGCATTTGAAATGATCTTGTCAAAAGTACAGGCCAATTCGAATGGCTCCAGTAAAATCAATATTCTTATACATAAAATCTCATATATTCTTTTGATCGCCATTGGTCGGTTACATTTTTTAGGAAAAATAAGACTATACCAGTTAATTAAAATTTTGTTAGACGATATTTCTCATGACACTTTAGCACGTCTTAAAATTCGACTGTACAAGTTATCTGAAAATCATTTTCAAAGACATAGATCTAAGATAAAATTTAATAAAATGGTAGGAGACAGTGGAATAAAATACCCATATCAAAGGAGGAAAGAACTACCATGAAAAAATGTCTAGGTTACGTGGTATGGACGAATGAATTGACCAGGCCTATGGAATAAATCAATTATGTGCAATATTAATTTCAGGCTCATAAGATTCAATAAAAAAACTTTTCATCTGCCTTTCTTTCACTAACGTTCTTTAACTTTTTTGAAGTATTTCACAATCAATATCTTTACTTGATGGCTTCATTTCATGATTATACTCGCCTTCTTCTATTCTCTTGAGCAATAAATTCCATTATTCATCGTCTTCAATGAGATGTCACCGCTAGGTACTTAGATGATGAACTCCTGCCGGCAGTCCATCCGTTGTTTTGGAATATTATCGAATTATCACATTTGAACTGAAGAATATTGGTCTCGAAGTTAAAGAATTTAAAGTGAGCTACTTATCCTTTCCGCAGACCAATAAGAGCGTCAGTTGATAAATTATCAGTTCACTGAAATTCGACAAATCACTTGCGAAAGCGCTGAATTACTGGGAGACTCTGTTTGTAATCAGAGAAAACATGACATGATTCCTAAAATATGTCACCGTTTAGAGATTTTAGATCAGCATGTCCAAGGACGGCGGAAACTGGGGGGGAGGTCCAGGAGGACGTGCACCCCTATAAAATTATCAACCTTTCATCCATAATTTAATTGATGTTCAAAATTTTCAGATGTCTCAATATTTGACTGACCCAAAGATTGCCGATGAGTTGCCTAGTTCATTTTCCACTTTAATCTGTTAAGCACAATACCATTCAAGTGAGAAAGATGCCATAAAGCGTGGGATGGAGGTACTGTAATTATCTCATATTTGGCAGGAAATGGAAAAAGCAAACAAATAAAAAGCAGAATTAACTCATTAGTTTTAACGGACATGTCTACGACATGTCAAGCGACTGTGAATTATCTACCCGATGAGAGAAAAATCAGAAATAATGTTGAGATGCAATCTACGGCGATTGTTTCCGTGGTAAGAGAAGTATATTCTTATTAGTCCTTTGTCAGTTTTGAGGGTCCTTCAGTATGGAAGGTCTTTTGCTGCTCCTAGGAAACTCTGTCACTAGCATCGAGTGCTCCTCAAGCTTTGAGTGGGTTCTCTTTATCAATATTACATGCACGTTGGGTCTTCAGTATGGCAGTATAGAGGGTCCCTTCTTTTTCTGTTTTGATTGGCCTATGAACAATATTCAATAGCATTATTAACTTTCATAACTTTGTTTTTATTTGAGTATGGTTCAGCTTCGAAGCGGGGTTCTACATGTTTGATAAATGAAGTCTCAACAATTTTCAAGAAAAAGTCTAATTGATTTGAATGTGCGGAATATTAAAATGGCTGCACCTTCGTACTTGAATATAGCTACGTATAAACTTTCTGATTCATTTGATTAGCCTAATGAATGAGTCCGTTTCCTAAATCGTTGCACAAGCCGAAAAGCTCTTTTATCTCTTGTTTTTCTCATCAAATTTAGTTGTAAGATCATTTAATTGATTGCTTAACTTATTCATTTGCCTAGTCGAGACACTTACTTGGTTTAGGAAGTAGTGTTGTCTGCCTAATTAAATGGAATAATTTACGATTAGAAGTTTATTACTTCATATGATCATATCATGACTGATTATGTCAACCCAATGACTGTGTGGGAATAATACAAATTTGAAGTTTACAATGAACGGATGGGCCAATATTGATAAAACTTACATATTCTTGGAGCTGATAACACCTGCATTATTTTAAACCCGAACTCGGAACCGCCAGCGTTAACACAGCAAAAGTTATTTAATTGTTCACAATTAACCATTAAAAACATTGTTAACGCGAATGAATCGTGAAGTCATAAACAATAAGGTAAAAGTGTAAATTGAATGAAATTGCACAAATTGTTGTTCGAATTCGAAAAAAATTATATCATCTGAAAGCTTAACACTAGCCCAATTCATATCTTAATTGGGATCTCTTAAATACGATAATCTTAATTTTCTGTTTTGCTAAGTTTTCAGGCATCGGTGAGTGAATTGACCAAAAGTTCATGCTTTAATGTCTACTGACTACAACTGACCAGATACAACCTAAATGCTCGGCCAATTGAAGGAGTTAAACATAACCTTTCACAAGATATAAAGTTGATTGAAATTGAGCATTTTCATCATTGAAAAAAATCATGTCGGAATGCTTCTTTAGCAGCATTTTTCGGCAAAAGTTTTTGGTACTGTATCTTTTTGCACATTCAACGAATCTTAAAATCAATACATCATGATGAAGCTGAATGATAGCTCACACTGTCAGTCTATTGTCATTACAAAATTCTGTCGTCTTCATGTTAAGATCCTGTATCAAAGAAGACGTTCAATTTCCTTTTGGAAGGCCTACTGACCACAACTGACCACTTAGGAAAGTAAAATATTTGTCAAAATAATCTATAGAACATAAGGTTACACAAGGTACATCGTTCATTAAAATTGAACCAGGATCTCCAAGCGGAAATTACATTTGAAGATGGGCTAACTTTTTCGTGCAACTATTTATGAAATGGTCTGCAGAGGTTGAATACAAGTGCCTGGAAAATTCTGCCGTTTCTAAAAGCTTATTCAACTAATACCGCACGCACCTGATATGGCAAATGACATACATGTACACTGTTCAAAAAAAAGTCCTCGTACAAAGTATTTTACTCTTTTTCGAAAGCGTTTTTTTATAGGTTCCAGTGTTAGGTTGTTATTTCTTTTTTGCATAATGATAGCACATGACCGAAACTTTCTTTCGGCAAAGTGCATTTTCGAAAATACCTGGTACTCCGCCTGGTGGGTCCTATTTAATAAAAGCGGGTTGTCTTATTCTGGGCTCGCTACTGACTACATATCATACAGTTGACTGATTAGCGTTCTGAAGCAATGACAAAACAAGACACATTACACGAATTTGCAAGAATTTAAGCTAGTAGGAAAAGCAATTATTTATTTAAAAACCTTTAGGAGGTATGACATACCGTTGTAATCTGCAGTGTGATTGATCTTAGGTTGATACTCTTTTATCATTAAAGCTTCTACAACATTTATATGATAATTACTGTTACCTTTATACCTTATGCGAAATTGATTACTTATATCATACGTACAATGATTACATGTACTGACATGTTTGTAAATTGCTGTATCTGTACTTCTATGTTCTTCGATCCTTTGTTGGAGTCTTCGTTTGGTTTTGCCAATATATTGGCTGCTTGGATCACCCAAGCATGTGAATTCATAGACCACACAAGACTTCAGCAAAGGTCCCGATTTGCATTTCAAAGAGAAGTATGATTTTACTTTCGTAGTGTTGAATACAATCTTAGAGTTGATACCGTATCTTTTGTATATTTTCATCAAATTATTCCGTAATGTAAGCGATGGTTGACCAATATACGGTAGTACTGTATAGTTTACATGTGCATCTGCTGTACTCGTACATGTATCATTGTGCCCGTTGGAAATCACTGTATTCTTTTTGTTAAGAAAGTTACGTACGATTTTTTCTACTGTACTCCGTGGGTAGCCGTTTTTCTGAAAAATACTAGTCATGTTTTTTACTTCGTTATGAAACATTTCCCAGCAGTTTGATACTGTATATGCTCGATGTAACATCCCATTAATAAGTCCAACTTTCCATTGCCTAGGGCAATGGAAAGTTGGACTTATTAATGGGATGTTACATCGAGCATATACAGTATCAAACTGCTGGGAAATGTTTCATAACGAAGTAAAAAACATGACTAGTATTTTTCAGAAAAACGGCTACCCACGGAGTACAGTAGAAAAAATCGTACGTAACTTTCTTAACAAAAAGAATACAGTGATTTCCAACGGGCACAATGATACATGTACGAGTACAGCAGATGCACATGTAAACTATACAGTACTACCGTATATTGGTCAACCATCGCTTACATTACGGAATAATTTGATGAAAATATACAAAAGATACGGTATCAACTCTAAGATTGTATTCAACACTACGAAAGTAAAATCATACTTCTCTTTGAAATGCAAATCGGGACCTTTGCTGAAGTCTTGTGTGGTCTATGAATTCACATGCTTGGGTGATCCAAGCAGCCAATATATTGGCAAAACCAAACGAAGACTCCAACAAAGGATCGAAGAACATAGAAGTACAGATACAGCAATTTACAAACATGTCAGTACATGTAATCATTGTACGTATGATATAAGTAATCAATTTCGCATAAGGTATAAAGGTAACAGTAATTATCATATAAATGTTGTAGAAGCTTTAATGATAAAAGAGTATCAACCTAAGATCAATCACACTGCAGATTACAACGGTATGTCATACCTCCTAAAGGTTTTTAAATAAATAATTGCTTTTCCTACTAGCTTAAATTCTTGCAAATTCGTGTAATGTGTCTTGTTTTGTCATTGCTTCAGAACGCTAATCAGTCAATTGCACCAGCCGATCGCTGCATCAAGTCTCATTCATATCATACAGTATCAAAACTTGCTGAAATATTGCTGAGATAGAAAACGATCTGCTCTCACTGA
This sequence comes from Prostheceraeus crozeri, assembly GCA_907163375.1. Lineage (NCBI taxonomy): Eukaryota > Metazoa > Platyhelminthes > Polycladida > Euryleptidae > Prostheceraeus > Prostheceraeus crozeri. The sequence continues at coordinate 56,936 of CAJQUW010000939.1, read as the reverse complement.
TGGTGCAATAACGATAGAAAATGATCCAAAGGTAAAGTCTGCAGAGTTGTTAAAAAATCAGTTACATTTTCTGGGATTTTCAAGTTGGCAAAAATCAAAATCGTAAATTTGCAAATATTACATTTTTAAGGCTATGTATCAACTTTACAGATCTAGAACTATAAATCGATATCATTGTATTTGCATGTAAACATGGGAGCTACTGACAATGCACTATGATACTCTGCCATAGATGTCAAATAACACTTACAATGTCACTGCAAAGAAGAAATCTATGGATATTCTGTGTGGCGTTAGAAATCAAATTGATTTGTCTTTGTACATGACTGTGTATTGATTAGCACGTCGAGAGAAGGTTTGAATTACCGTGCCATCGGAATATGGGAAGCCGGTCTGAAGCAGACCAGTATTGCCGAAAGACTAAATGTTCCTCGATCCACTGTTAGCGCCTGGATCAAAAGATTTAAGCAGCGTGGACACTTGCGAAGTTGCAAAAGGTCTGGACCCCGCGAAAGACGTCTGATCGCAATTTTTTGTGCCTCTCTAAATCAAATGGATTTTCTTTATCAAGGCAACTTCATTCAGCTTGGGATGAAGCAGTGACGTCTCAGACACTTCGCAATCGTTTACACTCCGCTGGCAATCGTTCCTACCGACCCAAGATATGCCCACTTCTCTCCTTGTCACCGCGCAAGCAGACTGAATTGGTCAATGAATCGAATTCATTTTCGAAAGCCGCAATGGTCAAGAATCGTATTCACAGATGAGTCTCGATTCTTGCTGAAACCTACTGACGGCCGTGTACGTGTCTGTAGGGAAGTGGGCTGTCGCTATTACAAGGAGTGCATCATACAGTCATCACAAGGTGCCTCTGTTCATGTCTGGGGTGCAATCTGTCGCAGTGGGAAGTCACCATTGGTCATCTTGCGTGCTTCTGTCACTAGTGCAGTTTACGTCGAAGTCTTGCGGCAGTTTCTCCTACCTTGGACCACAGAGCATCTCGGACTGCCCTCTTGCGACGAAAGGAAGCTTCAAGATGATAATGCTCCTCCTCATCGGTGTCGCGCAGCTGACGAATTCAAAGCTTCCTCTGGCATTCGATCCATTCCATGGCCTGCGAGAAGTCCAGACTTAAACCCAATCGAACATCTGTGGGATTCAATTGGACTGAAGGAGCAGCAATATGAGCAACTGCCTCGTAACGTTAAGGACATGGCAGATCGGTTGCGACCAGCATGGGAGAGTATTCCTCAAGCACAAATCTGCCACCTTATTGACAGCATGCATAGACGTCTTGAGGCAGTGATTCAAGCCGAACGAGGACAGACACGATATTGACTTCTTTACATTTTAATGACTTATCTAATGTTTTGTTATTCAATATAAATAAGGTTTTATAGAAATGGAAAATTTTGTCTGATAATCAAATAATATTTTAATTGGTGCCTAGCCAACAATCCATTAAAACTCTATGGTTCATTAATCACGCAATCAATGGTACACTGTCATAGTACTTTGTCAGTAACTTCCATGTTTACATGCAAATACAATGATATCGATTTATAGTTCTAGATCTGTAATGTTGATACACAGCTTTAAAAATGTAAAATTTTCAATTTTGCGATTTTGATCTTTACCAAATTGAAAATCCCAAAAAGTAACTGATTTTCCAATAACTCTGCTGATCCCATTTTTTCATCTTTCTTTACCGTTTCTGCACCATCAAATAAAGCAGATCTTCATCTATCGCAGCAATATTTCAAATTTTTGATGCTGTTAGATATATAGTCAGGAGCCAGCTTAGAAAAAGAGTAACCGCTTTTATTAATTAGGGCCCACCAGGCAGGGAAGAAGACATTTTTGAAATCTCGAGTGAAAGAAAACGGTTGAGGCATGTGCTACAAATGTACCAAAGAGAAATGTCAAACTATTGCTAGAACCTATGAAAAATCGCTTTAGAAAAAGAGTAACAATTCCTGTACGAGGACTTTCTTGGAAGTGTATTTACGCACACCTAAATTTTATTTTCAATGTCAGCATCATTTCAGAATATATTCCATGGCTATATGGTTAAAAAAACAGGCATAAAAAGTGCCCTTCTGATTTGGTACTGCCATTTTCAGTGCCTTCCGCGACCCTGAGCATGCTCCCCTCCACCTGCTCAAAAACGCATTTGCAATTACTAAACTTCTACACAATCTACGAACCAGTTGGTGCTTCAATTCATTGAAATTTACTGATATATATCGAACATTACAATAAGCTATCATCTCTGTGGAATATTTCATTTACTGCCACAGCTTCGACACCTGCCTGTTTCTCTTGGTGGTCTCGCAAAACCGGTACGTAGCACAAATGCTTGAAAAATGTTTGAGTTTCATTCAAGACGTCTACGCCAGAGTGTGTAGAATGCCTCACTTAAACGCCTGTAATTTTGTTCACAAATTCATCGCCTAAAAAATCGACACCAAAAATTTTAGCTTACTGAGTGCCTGACTGTAAGCCATAGTAAGACAACCGGTTAAACTGGAATTTATTTTTTGGAAGCATTGGGAATTCACTATCTGTTAGATTTCTTGAAATAAACGACGCAGAATAGCTACAAATTCGGTGTGTAGTACAACCTCGATCGTCTCAATGCATGGGTGGGTGAATGGAATTTGAAAATAATTACAAAGTGCAATTAAGTTTAATGACTTCTTTTTCTCTGTACTATCTAGGAGGTTTCTTTACTATCTGGAATATTTCTGAAAATGCAAGAACTTCTGTACACGGAAGAAGAATTCCGTGCTTGCTCATGGAATATTAACAAAGTTACCGACACTAGACAAAATCAAACGATGTTGGTAAAAAGATGCTTTGAATTCCTAGGCAATTAAATATATGAGCTTTTTAAATAGTTTTCAGTTAGCTGCTCCAAGCTTTGCTGAGATAAACTGTATTTATTCTGGCATTCCTATATTTTTCACTGAAGCACACCAAGTTAGTAAATTCCAGTTTAACAACAACAACCCATGCCTGAGAAATTATAGAAATCGTCTATTCGCAAAGTTAAATACTTTAAGCGTTTTTCCTTTTTTTCCTCCAACTCTATTTGGTCATTTAAACAAACTAAAAGTGATTGGCAATCTGCTTTATTTGAGAGAGCCCAGATTCAATTGAAGCACGTTTCTTTCAATGGAATTCATGGTATTTTGTAAGAGTTGATTTCTCTAATAACATTGATGGCTGTGGCCATTAATCCCTATATCGCAATGAAAGTAAATTGAATCAGGATTTGAAAGCTGTAAACTGTCGTAAACGGCGTAAGTGCCCGTGTTCTATCAACATTGAGGCATCGATCAATATGGATCAATGCTTGGATTATGGTTTCCTACTAGTACGGTAGCATACTTACTCTATGGCCTACAGCATGCCTCATAGATTGATTTATAGCACTATGGATAATCTCTAGACATTAACTGAAATTCGAACAAATGCCACCACTGAAACTTTTGGAACTTTGTAATCTTCAATGATAACTAACACTTTGAGCACATATCAGGTTTACTTGACTCTTTGCCACATAAGTAGTTCTATATATTTCCGCTGTAGGCTTAGATGAGATAAACTCAGCAAATTCTCCATTTGAAACGAATGGGAATAAGCCACATATCCTGTACATATGGCAAAACATTTTCTCTCATTTCACACAAAATTTGGTCTAAAGCATCTTTCAAAGTAGACTCTTAAAAATCAGTCACAGCACAGTTACAGCCTGCATTCTGTTTCATTGCAACAGGATGCTGTGTGTCTGTTTCGACTTTGGATGGAGACTCTGATCCAATACTGCTGTATTGCAAGATTGCAGTTGCTATGAGCGAGAAAGCATTTAAATATGACTAATGACAAGTATAAAGTGCATGGCTTCTTTGCTTAAATTTTGGTTTTCCTCAAGAGTTACCAGATATGCCATGCGCAAGTGTGCAGTGCGCAGATCGTGCAGTCTCGCATTGAATTCATGATGCTCTCTAAAAAGGTTCTATATGGTCGTCCACAGAAGACGCAGAGACCAGTTAATGAGAGATTGATAAAAGTTGAGCCTAAATAATAATAGCTTCGGTCCTTGTTCATATCCAAGTCAGGAATTTCGAATGAATCAGGATTCATAAGTCGCAATGAGTATTGAATTCTATTAATCAGCGGCGTTGCGTGAGCTAGGCCTTCGCTCCATAGTGGATTCCTATATTTCTGCAGCAGACAGCATGCATGAACGGACTGCATAAAATAATTAATTTGACACTCTTAATCTCAGTGAATTTTCAAACAATTGTACATGAACATTCAAGTCATGCTGGCATCCAGAATGAAATGAAATGATGTGAGAAATAGATACTGATATTTAATTGAGAGGTACACTGAAGTCCATAGACTACTACTCAATGTAGACTATTCTGCATGTGAATTGTGATTTGTGATTCACGATTCACAATGAGTCGTATGTGACGGACTCTTTTTTCTGAACAGCCTTAAGCAGCCTTAAGCATGCAATCCTATGCTGATTGTTCGTCTACGCGACTCTTGTTCTCCCAAGATTTCAAACGTCAAATGACAATGAAACTGTGATGTCGATTTCTCACATGTCGCTTGATCGCCTTGGCGAGATGACTATATAGAGAACATTCACTCTCGAGGAAGCTCTCGCCAACGCAAGACTCTGTTGTGTTTATTGTAGCCTGTCAATCACTGACATGTTTCAAATTTAGGGCTGCTGAAATGTTTTTTGTGTTCTTCCTCATATTCTATATCCCTTGAAAGTGGTTCAGTTTTATTTCAATACCATGAACTTCGTGTAAGATGGTTGGAGTTTTTTGCATAATCCCTCGGACAACTGGCCGGTAGTGATGCAAATGGAAAATTTTCCAGAAAATTTTCCAATTTTTTCAAAATTTTCTGGAAAATTTTCCATCGGAAAATTTTGAAATTTATTTTTCGGTAATTGACATTTTTCCTTTGTTTTGGAGACTTATTATAGTCGTTTGAAAAGACTAAAGTCCGAAAACTTCTCTATCATCGCTGCATATTAACTTTTGGTACCAACTGCACCTTTACCATGTCTATTTCAGATCTTTCCAAATGAATTTCAGACATTAGATGGGTTTCAGATTTCTCTAGCTGAATTTCAGATATCTGTCACAAGCTCAACTTTGAAAGGTCTTAAATTCAACTGGAGATCTCCAATTCATCTGGATCATATCTGAAATTCATTTGGGCAGATCTGAAATCGACTTGGAACTACCTGAACTAGAAATGGAGGATGTGTATCCTCAACGAAGATATCGGACAATGCGCCAGAAGTTTGAAGATCGTGGGAACGAATCTTGCGAAAAACTGGCGAATGTCAGCTGCAGAATATCATGCTAAAGTTCAGTCATTTTTGCGGGATATTCGCTGGCGAAGTTCGCCGGCGACAATTCGCGCTCTATATATCACCTCTTACTTTTGACTTTCTCTCTTATTTTCTTTAGTAATCCGCCTCTACAGCCGAGGCTCTATTCTCTCCCTCACCTCCTCACTATCCCCCACATATGGCTAATCTTTCTAAGAAATAAGTGCAGACTATCATTCTTTGATAATGATAAGAATATAGAGAATCCGCATATATCAACTTTCATAACATCTCTTGACATTCAATAATTTACAACAATGATAAATATTTGAATAATATCATAGCATTTACTGCGACATTAATGGAAGATAAATACTTTTTTTAGTTTAAGCCTTCGTGAATTAAAAAAAGATCCCTTTTTATCAGATCAGACTGAGTATACAATATATTTTCATGTGAAGGTAATATACGAACATTACTACTTACCACTAATTAGTTGCTACAATATCCACGATTTCGCCGGTTGGCGAAAAATCAGCTCGCATTAGTAACCAAATATCTACCAACTAATTATAGCAACTTTTTCGCCACCTGTCGTTTTTTAATTTTACACATGTTTTTGGATAAATTATGACCATTTTCACATGCGGAGATAGTTTTTACACGAAAATGAACCTTTAAAAAAATTATCCACAAGATCGCTATCTCGCCAGATTATCTGTTGATATTAGCAAGATGCCCTGTGGGAACGCATCTTGCTAATATCAACAGATTATCTGGCGAGGTAGCGATTTTGTGGATAATTTTTTTAAAGGTTCATTTTCGTGTAAAAACTATCTCCGCATGTGAAAATGGTCATAATTTATCCAAAAACATGTGTAAAATTAAAAAACGACAGGTGGCGAAAAAGTTGCTATAATTGGTTGGTAGATATTTGGTTACTAATGCGAGCTGATTTTTCGCCAACCGGCGAAATCGTGGATATTGTAGCAACTAATTAGTGGTAAGTAGTAATGTTCGTATATTACCTTCACATGAAAATATATTGTATACTCAGTCTGATCTGATAAAAAGGGATCTTTTTTTAATTCACGAAGGCTTAAACTAAAAAAAAGTATTTATCTTCCATAAATGTCGCAGTAAATGCTATGATATTATTCAAATATTTATCATTGTTGTAAATTATTGAATGTCAAGAGATGTTATGAAAGTTGATATATGCGGATTCTCTATATTCTTATCATTATCAAAGAATGATAGTCTGCACTTATTTCTTAGAAAGATTAGCCATATGTGGGGGATAGTGAGGAGGTGAGGGAGAGAATAGAGCCTCGGCTGTAGAGGCGGATTACTAAAGAAAATAAGAGAGAAAGTCAAAAGTAAGAGGTGATATATAGAGCGCGAATTGTCGCCGGCGAACTTCGCCAGCGAATATCCCGCAAAAATGACTGAACTTTAGCATGATATTCTGCAGCTGACATTCGCCAGTTTTTCGCAAGATTCGTTCCCACAGGGTGCGTTCCTACAGGGATAGACAAAGATATCCATTGTCTTTGATCATAGATATTCTTTTGCTCATCACAAATATCCTTAGTTTCCAAATATCTCACGAGTTTACAGTCTTTATATCTTCCAATATGGTCGCTCGTGAATTCTGCGTGGACTGTGTGCTTATACTTCATATCATATATTCATCAACACATGGAGAATTTGCATCACTATGATCAATGCTGCACAATACTGTAAAACTCAACTTTGAAGCTAACAATTAGCTAACTCCAAAATGAAGTACATTATTATTGCTCCAGATCTTTCACAATTGCATGAAATTATACCTCTATTGTAAAGCAAGATTCACGTTATCCCAACAGTGTCTGTGTGATAATTAAAAATGCTAACAATTTAGTACAAGCCTGGCAAAGGAATGTTCAAAAATCCGCGGACGGAAATCGTATTGCTACGATCGCTTTAATCGAAATAATAATGAAATCAAGTGTTTTAGACCCATTGACCCATGCTTAAACCCCTGCTATAAAATTTCATTTCTAAAATCCGCTGAAAACATTTGCGATCAAAAACCTTTCTTCGTGTGAAAATTCAATAAAAATGTCAATAAAACAGTCGAAAAAGTTTCAGTCAATTTGAAATAAATGAGAATTGTTGTTGAAAGTTCTAATCAGTGTTAAGAATTAAGCAGACACCTTGTAGGACCCAGTGACTTGGATGCTCTGACGTGAACAGATCCGCTTCAAACACCAGACCAACGCCCATGGCATTCCTGCGCATTGAGGTCACGTAAACAGGTGTCCGGAATGTGTTCTGCAGCTTCAGTCGATGGGTCTCGATTGGAATGACTTTTAGAACTGGGAGCTCTTGAATCAATTGCTTCGCTTTCTGACGAATCAGACATGATTGGTTTCTGTCCCATCCAGCGCCTTCAAGGTACATGCCATGAACGAAACAGCCTTGGTGAGCTCTCTCCGTGACGTCATCAGGCTGCTGGTAAGTTGTCACTGACGTGTATAGAGTGGACTTATCGAGAGGCCAACCATTCTTACGACACGTCGCTTGTACCAGGGCCGTGAGATAGGATTCAGGGATATGCAGACCTGAGAGCCACATGACGTTCGGTTCGCCTTCATTCACCCACTTGCTGTACTGATCATAACGACTATGGAAATGAGTCATCCAATTAGCCAATGATTTGAGTGTGGCTGGAGCTAGTTTGCGCCAGATGTTTGGAATCTGGCCATTGAAGAGGGAACGAGCAACATCGTCCAATTCTGCTGACATTCCAACTTCGCCGGCCAATGCTTTCTTCAACGTCGATAATGAACGTTCCATCCGACTGATGAGGATGTTAAATCGTTCCAATTCTTGGAGAAGGACAACAGTGGTCGGAGAAATGTCGAGGCCATATTTCTTGCGAATCTTGTCCAGTTCAAAGATTTGCGGCAATTTTGCGAGGATATCTGTGGCCACCTGTCCAATGAAATCATCGCGACTGATTCCGCCTCCAGTATCGCCTGTCTGCGGTTGAAGTTCGATAAGTTTGCCCCACATCTCCTTCGCGGCAGCTGTGTAATAACCAATTTCGGCATTCGGATGAAGACCGAATACTTCTGGTGTATTTGCCAGCGGCAAAGTTTCTATATAATCAACATATACGTCACGCTGACCATCCTCTGGGATATGATAATCAACTTCTTCATTTACGAAGAAATGGAAAGGTTGGAAAGTGTCAAAAATGAAGTCTCCAAAGTATTCATCCATGTAGGTCCTGAGAACACGCCGATCAAAGTCATCAATTGCTCTGCCACCGTACATTACTTCTCCAATCAGATATTTAAGACTGCCCCATGGTATCTTCACATCACTAGCCTCATGAGCCTTAGTAAGATATGTCTGTAGGATTTGCATGCATACACGGAAATCAGACTCATTGAAATCGTAAGCAATGTTCCAACCAACCTTCCCGTACTTACGCCGTTCTTGCACAACAGCATGGAAGAATGCTAGAGTGAAAATTAGAGCAGGGAAAGACTCATGCGGACAGTCCATAAGAGCTTGTGCTGGAATTTTGTGGTACGTTGATCGCATGTTCAATTTCAAACCATTCGGTGGTTCTGTTACCACTTTAAGAGAACGTTGCAGAATACCTATAGGGAAAGACTCGGTTGGTTCTGTTGTTAGCCACAGTCGGAAGTCAGGATGGGGTTTCGTTAATTTCTCCAATGCCTTTTCCAATTCATGAAGCCATTTCACCAACAAATGACAGTTCTGGAGCATCAACCATTGACCACGAGTGACAGCAGTCTCCAACAAACTCATGGCATTCTTCTCTTGGCCTTGACCCATAGACAGGAATTTCAATTTGTGTGTGCCGAAACCACTCCTTTCAGCAAGCTTATAAAGATCTGATGCAGGATCCGACCCAGGACTGAGAATGAACACTATCGGTGACATTGGTGTGCTCTGGTCAAAGATCGCTTCAAAGCTGAGAATTGGCGGTGTGACATAAATTTCTCCCATCACGTTGGTCACGTACAACATGATGGCTCTGTAGATACGATCCACACGGAAACATCGCAGAAGACATAATCTCTGGAAGCCGTTTAGGTTCTGTTCATATGACATAGGCAGAGGAGTTGATTCAGGAGTTTCTTGATCAAACCAGTGAAGCCAAGCTTGTTCATTACGCTCTACATCCTCTAGAAGCCGACCGAAGATATTCGGAGAGACCTCAGCAAGACGAACCATATCCTGCCATCCTTCTTCAGGAATCCACTTGTACGGCTTAGCGCGGCGAGACTTTTCCAAGGAGATGTTGCCTTTAATGAAAAAGTCCAATTCATCTTGTTGCACACGTCCCTCATCCATCTCCAGCTTCAAAGTAATTTGGAACGAGAAGAGAAGTTTGTGTTTCTCAAAGATTCCAGTACAGCCATAGTTGTAAATGTTGATAGTCAACGTTTCCATGATGTTACGGAGACGCTTTGGAACGACGGCGTCGGGAAGACTTTTCTTCAAGGAAAGTTCGAATACCTCGAGATATGATGCCAACGAATATTGATACATTGTGTTGATTGTCGACATCTCTGCAAGAACAAAGAACAAGATCGCTCCTCGTTTAGCCGCTGGACGATAATTGTCACGATGTTTATCGATATCCATAGCAGTTTTCGCTCCTAATTTCAGCTTTTCTGATACTTCACTTGCTTTTGACTTGGTTTCTTCCAAAGTTTCAACCAATTCAACGTTGTCCAACATGTTTCCAGTGCTAGTCGCCAACTCACGGAGCAATGAATCTTCCAAATCTTTCAATAGCTTCTTATTTTCACTAGTTTCTTGAATCAAACGTTCCCTCTGTTCCTCCAACTCCTTTCTCTCAAATTTGACGATGACACTCAAAAGCTGATCTTCTAATCCCTTCAATGTGACGGTGTAATTAATGACCATTGATTTGCCGAATACATTTGGGCCATACTTAGGATTTGAAAGCTTTGTATTGAGATACAGTCTGAAGTTCGGATCATAATCAACTTCCTTGTCTCCCAACATGATAAACTCTCGGCCCTGTTCACCCTTGACGTTCTTCTCCAGTACATTGTCAATGACTGGGTCAATGTATTCATCGACATCTTTAAACAGGAACGGGAATCCATATTTGATGGCTAATTCAAGCTGTTTTAAGAAGTCAGAATCATTGAAAGTGGCCACTTTCAAGTTATTTTGTTCTTCTTTGTTTCTTATCCAATTCAATGCCTGTTGTTGTGGATCTATGCACATGGGGAAGCGAGATGCTCTCGTCGTGAGGATACCGTTCTGAATTGACAGCTCATCAGGCGGTAGACCTTCAGAGTTCCATCGAGATACTTCAACATCATTGGTCAGGATTGATTCCAATCGGAAGGGATCACTCATAGGAATGCCCTTCTCTTGAACGTCCTGGATCCATTCATTGTAAACCATTTGTGTTCGGAATTCCCAAGAGAACGCTCCGACGTAGCTGAGGAAAGCAGAACAGATGAGACAATCCCCGAGAAGACGAACACGTTGGCTCTTTAGATCTTCTAAATCCTTCATCCAACGGACATTCTCTGATCCTAGACCGCTGATCAATTTATCGGCAGCCACCAAACGTCTTTCCATAATCTCCGTTTCTTCTTGGAGCTTCTGTCGTTCAGACATGGCTTCTTCATAACGTTGATTCAAGCGATTCAGTTCGCCTTCTAGCTTACCCACTTCATTATTTACTTTGTCCAATTCACGCTTAGCTTGAAAGAAGTTCTTTTCAAGTCGGGCTACCTTTTCTCGCTTGGGTTTGATTTCTCGAGCAACTTCGCAGTAGCCAAGGACAGCTGTGACGAATTTCAAAAGACCATACCCTGCTTTGGAGACGGTTTTCATCTCGTCCAGAGTGAGTTTGCCTTTCTCGATGAAGTCCTTTACAGTTCCTGACTGCTTGGATGTGATACCGTCGACGTCCATGGTCTGTAAGCTATTGAGGAAGTTAGTGTCTGCCATCATACCTTTGGCTGCCTTCCATGAGACTTCTTTGATTCCTTTGAAGACGACGATGCACTCTGATACCACTTGTACTGGCTTGGGTGGTTTGGCGAATGAGCGGATTTCTGTGACATCAGACTTATCAAGATCGTCCAATGCCAGACGCGCCTGTTCCAAAGCAGGCAAAGCTTCGGCGAGAGCAGCTTCTGCTTCACTCTTCTCCTTCGCAATCACTACAGATTGTTCAGCAATTTCTTTTCCCTTGTTTACAGCGAACTCTTTCTTCTCGGTGGCCATGGCTGTATTGCTGGTGATCTCTTCCAACAACTTCTCACAGGCTTCAGTCTTCTCTGTCACAGCAACTTTCTGCACCGCTAATTTTGCATTCAATTCTTCAAGTTGAACGGATGCTTCAGCGAGCTTCTGGAGACCTCCGAGGAGACGATCGCACTGTGATTCAATGTACTTATCTTTCTCCCCAAGAAGACGGATGTAAGTGTTGATGAAATCAAGGTAGTTCTTCGGTGTGACGTAATTACTACGTCGTAACTTCTGTAAGAACTCTATGGAATACACACCAACAGATTGATGGACCATGACAAAGTGGGACACAATATTGTCACGGTGTTCATCAGGAACTCTTTGGTTATCCGGTGAGATAAAGACTGAAGCGACGGCGAACAATGCCTGCTCAGGCCATGGGAAGAACCAGTCAATGGTTGTGTTATTGACAACACCAGGGAAGTTTCGACATCGTGTCCGCAAAGTATCCCCAACAGGACTCATGGCCAAGACAATGTGAAGGTTATTGGCACATTTATTCACGAAGAATTGCCAAATCGACTCACGAGCAGGACTCGCACCAGCGTTCATGGCCTCATTTCTCACAGATCCGATGATGGCCTCCTTTTCATCATCAGCGTACAAGGCAGGAACAATGCCAGATGTCAGCATATTGTTGATTAATTCCAGAAATCCTTCCTCGACCACATGCTGATCACCGAACATGAAAACGACTTTCTTATTCTCCATGCCAAGCTTATTGTAGAGGCCTTTGAGGTCTTCACGGAAATCCTTCTCACTGTATCCTCTGCTTAGGGTAATCTCAAAGATCTCACAGCCAGCTGTGAATGCGGACAGACGTGTCAGAGATTGTTTCCCAGACCCACCGACTCCGACCAACAAAGCATGACCTTGATCAATGCGAATGACACGATGCACACGCGTCAGATGTTCCAATGCATCGTCGAATAAAACCAGTTGCATGCGAGTGTTGGATTCATTGTACTCCTCCAATACTTCCTGAAAGAGAAGAAATATACCTGAGGAATGGATAAATATGAAAAAAGTACAACTTTTAGCCTACACATTGTTGTTAAAATACAAATAAACCTTCAGGCAACTCTGATTATCATTTTTGATAACATTTTTGTTACAATTCCTTTCCATAAAGTAGAATCCAAGAAATAAGTCTCCGAGGGCAATTAATTAAAATAAAATAGCATAGAGGTTGGCAAGATGACGATATTCGCCTAAATGTACGAGAATTGTGTTTCAAAATTCTGTGCAATTCATCACACTAGATGCATGATGACACTTAAAAAATTATTGATTGCATCAAACACATAATTGTGGGAAAAGTCAGGTTAGTGCACTAATAATTGGACATTCATTTCGCGCTGTCCTCGTCATACGTATGACGACTAGATGTATCTTCCTATCTTGTTGTGTTATTGAAATGGAACAAACTGCAGACAAATAGCTACGGAAAAACAAGCTTCTTTCATATTTAGCCTGCTACAGACACATGGAAAAACATTGAAACCTCAACGGATCAATTATTGAAAGCCCGGAGGAGAAATTATAGAAAACCCAGTGAAAAATATCTAAACCATCAGCGGATAAAATATTGAAACCCTTTCTGATGGAATTTTATATACGAGGTAGTCCTTAGATATCCTCTTCAAACGTGAAATTCTGTTGACATATAATGATATTAAGCAAAACATTAAAATGCTGATCATCAATACAGTATACCGAAACGAATGCATATATTTCTATAGGCTGTGGATTGATGCTTTTTAAGAAGGCATTGAGCCTCAATCAAGACATAAGTGTAGGCATGAAGTTACCTGGAAAATGGCCTTGGCTGCATCATAGTCCTGGATATCTTCGTACAGCCTCGGCTCTGCTTCTTCCAAAGCATTTCGATAGTCACCATACAGCAGAGGAATTTTCATAACGGTTTCTTGTATCGATTTGAAATATTCTTCAACCTGAGCGTTCACAAGATTCTGAAAAGATAACAAGATGAAGTGAGATGACTAGCATGCTTTCCTGGATTTCCTGATGTCTGAGATCTCCGGGAACTCAAACAATGTTCCACCTTTCAATTTAATGGACATTTATTCAAACACGGTAGTGAGTCACATTTGCAAAGGAGTCTCGGTTGTTATAAATCATCTTGAAAAATTTTTGTTCAACCCTCACCAATCCGGTCAAAACTATGAGGATTGTGGAGTTGAAAATATCCGCATTAACAAGAAAATCCGATAAAAATAAAACTTAATTCGATGGGAAATATGTTGGAAACGGAAAATATAAAAGCCTGGATCATGAAAACAATACGAGCGTAATCCGGACTCATGGGAAAAAATTCGAATCCGAATTATTTTTAATTCAATTTTTTAAAATTATTTTCAATTATAAATGATTCTTTTCCCGAAAAGATCATATCCCCATGTATGAGAAAATACTAATTCCAGAAAAAGCTTGAATAACATGAGAAATTTCACACCCAGAAAGATGAAACCCAAATAATCATAGAAAAACAGGATAAAATAATCATAGAAAAACTTCAGATCCGGAAAGAGTAGATGCGGATTCTTCAAAGCAATATTCCATATCCGGAGAAATTAGTAGAAATTTCCAGATAAGGAAAAAGGAAAAATTTGTTTAGGAAGAAGGAAAAAATGACATCTCATTTTCATATTCAATCCACAAGTAGAATTTCCCGTTTTCAGAGTTGTGTTCATCACAACACACAAAAAGACAAAAACTTACTCCAACTGTAACTTTATCTTCGTCGTTAATGAGACGATCCATGATGACTCGGGTACATTCATGACGCCACACCCTCACGAATTGTTCAGGCTTGCTGAAGCGATCAGGAGTGGTGAGACAGAGGCCATTGTAGATGCGAGAAAGATCTCGCAAATTGAAAATGTAGTGAAATTTCGAAGGTGTTGGAGGCAGAAGTTGGACAATATTGCTGCAAGAGAAAATGAACTTGATCGGTAACTCGAATGACTGGAATTATTGCGCAATTAAAGATCTGAAATTATGCTTCAGCAGAAATATTGCATACTGTACGAGATGAAATGTGATAGGTGTCATCAAATCCATATCGGCAGTAAGATTCCCCCATTCAGAGAACACTTAAGTAGGCCTGCTTTCGTTCATTTGAAGAACAAATTCAACACTTAAATATGAGCAACAGCAGACGACGATCCAAATTCAGGGCTTAAAGAATCTAGCTTGTTACAGAACCATGAACCCTCGATAAATAGTACAGTCGAATGTGAAGGACAAAGAATTCTTATACATGAAACTTACATGTATTTCATAACGAAATTTTGGTTTGGAGGTTGAGGAGAGATTGGTTAAGAACACATTTATGCTGTCAGACGTCTTTCCATTCTATGCATTCATGTTCCAAAGTCAATACGTTTACTACTTCTATGATTATTTACAATAGATCATACAGCCATGCTATTAGTCAGTGCTTTACTCAGGGTGTCCTCGCCAGAAAAACAGAGAAATTCAAGGTTTTTCGCGGTCCAAATTCTCCAAATTTCCAAGTTTTTGTGTCCATTGTTTATAAGTTCATCGGAATTTCGGATATATCGTCAGTTTGCGACGCAAATCCCACCTTCACATTTTTGAATTTCTTAAAAAAAATTTGAAAATACCCAACAGATACAAAACACACTACGTGATTGTACATGGTTAATTATGGTCAATAATATAATTATTACAGCAAAATTCAACCTTCTTACAGACAAAATTCAATTATGCGCGTTCATACATTTTTAAATGTAATTGTGAGAGTGTTGTTCACCACTCTCATGTATTAAATGTTCAATTAAGAGCTATGATTAGGCTACGCTCTATATATGATTCTTTTTCTACTGATTTTGAGGAGAATCAAATCCCAGCGGCAATTATTTTCAATATTGAAATTATAGGCTTTCTCTCCCTCTTTAACCAATACCGAAAATCAAAATCTTTTTTTAATATAAGCGGACGTTTCGGGTCCAGACCCTTTTCAACCCAAATATAAAAAGAAATCGCTAATGAATGCAAATGATGAATCCTCAAAGCCCAAGATATGAAAGCAAAAAGTGCTGTAGCATTAACACATTCAACAGAAGAACAATGGTAATGATAAACATGAACATCTGGCTTCATGCTTCATGTGAACGTCTAAAAGCAACTGAATACATGCACCATACCTCATCCACATGTAAAACCAAATCGCATCAATAATTAAAAGCTATAAATGGCACTCAAGTCACGTGAAATATCATCATTACAACTCATCGAAGAGCAACTTTTATTCATTTTTCAAGTTTATCTTCAAATTCAAAGTTTTTCAATGCAGCGGACACCATGACTATTTCCTATTTTGTTTTCAATCGGAAGCTATTGTCAATAATTTCACTATGTCAGTTAATTTTCTGAATGTGACCGTGTGAACAGACCACAAAAAATGACACAAATGATACAATCATGAAATTCACCATAAAATCTTGCGATGATTAAAAATCTACATAATCTATAGCCGACGATGAGACGGAATCCCAAAGGAGAGATGCTCTCGATGCAACATCTCTCCTCCTTTCCTATTACATCATCTACATGTGTAACGCAAAGCCTATAAGAACAACTCAATGACAGAGCAAACTATCGGAACCGTACTTCGAGGGCAACATGCAGAAAACCGAAAGCTGAAAAGAATTAGTTCACTCACTTGTAGATAGCCATCGTCATTTTGGTGATGGGAGACGCGATATCCTGAATGTCTTTCTCGAAGATCTGAGTATGTCCACTAAGAATGGAGAAATAGATCTTGAACAACGCTGCTTCCGAGGGGAAGGTTACATTGAAGACAGAGAAGAGGGAGACAAATCGAGGATCTACTTCGTTACGGCCTCCTCCGGCTTTCCCCATAGCTGCCAGTACACCAATATCTTGCATCTTTTTCCAATTTAGGTCCTTTCCTCGATCGAAACAACCTTTCTTCTCCAACAAAAGTTTCAGAAGAGCGATCGGTTGTTGAGTACCGTAGGTATCCACTTGAGGCATGTTCATATCATCGATGAAGATTAGGAGACGCTTTCCTGGAGGTGGTCCGTAAGTATCTTTGGTCCTCTTCTCAACGTTGGCCTCCAGATTTCTTTGTACATCCATAGAGGTAGTTCTTGATGAGAAATTGATCAACAACAAAAGATTCTTTTCAACGTCCAATTGTCGAAGGAACTGCTGTGAGACTGCGGTCTTTGATGTTCCGGTCTCGCCAACAAGAACGACTGGATGCTTCACTTTTACAGAGAGTTCAAGCAACCACATAGCACGTACGGTGTCCACAGTAGGTACCAGAATCTCCGTAAACCTCTTGGATCTATCGTGGACGTATTCCGGCACCTTCTTCTGCCATGGGACCCATGTGCGGTCTTCAATGTCGAAGAAATATTCATAGAGGGTCGGCTGAGCGATCGGCATCTCCCCAGCTTGAGCTAGTCTCTCATCTTCATTTGGGTTGGCCATTGAGGCTAAATATTTGATGTAGTTGTCGAGCTTGGTACGTGCCTCTTCGATTAATGTTGCACCAATGGAACAATAGATGGCTTGAAGGAAGATTGCTTCAAGAACATCGAGGTCTAAGATTTCCTGGTCATTAATGAGGGCATCAAGAATTCTACAAAGTTGAGCAATCAAATTCAAGTTGGTCTGTGGAATGATAGTCTTCAATTTGTCCCCTTGTTTGCCATCAACAATACCTTCTATGACAAGATCAATACATGGTGGCACATATTTCGTGTACAATTTCGATAAAGCCTCTGCTTCAAACTTGCTCTCTCGAGAATTTATCCACCGCTGCCAATACGGCTCATAACCGAGATCTTTGGGATCTACGTAGACCATACCACAACGGGAGACAGTAGCCGGAGAGGCGTACTGCAAATCTCCGACTTCGAACAACAGCGCACAATGGGCTTGTAGACGAATGCGTTCTCCGTTGGCTAATGTCAGGAGCCTGTTGTCGTCCATGACTGAGTTCATGTTCTCTACCCACAAAGCATCAACATCACCATCGAACAGAATATAGCGTCTCTCATTCTTGTCTGTCGGTTTGTTGATTTCACGGAAAATGTTTGATAGCAATCCATCGGTCCAATCACGTGTGGTGGGATCAAGAATACCGTAGAGCTCGATGACGCTTCGATCTTTTGGATTCATCGTATGAATCTTGGTAGTCAGCCCGAGTCTTGTTTGGGATTCGCACAGGGTTTTGATGACTACGGATTTGCCGCCTCCTGTAGGTCCTACAACCATCGTAGTGTGACGCGTTTTCATTGTCTCGTACAATTGAACGACCTTATCAGCTTGAAACTCTAGCAGAATGAAATGGTTGTCCGTCAAGGCCGCTTCCACAGCGTCGTTGAAGTCCGGATATCGCACACGAGGACAGTCCATGCCAGGGAACAAGTCCTGAATGAGACCTTTGAACAGAGGAACGTCTTCGTAGATGAATTTAGGAAGGTTCATGTCTCTGAGAGCTCTCATAAGCACACGATCCTCCGATAGATCAGGAGATCCACGTCGAAGATCACCAGCCATCACCAAGACAGACTTGAGAGCACGCAGACCGAAATCATAATGGTGTTGTTTGGACAGCTGCTCCCGTGATAACTTGTACAAAGTCGTCATCTTCTTGGCAAGAACTTTGGCTGTCAGGAAACCTTGAGAGAACAGCATGATCTCACAAATCTGTTGAAGATCAGGGACGATGACTACGACAGGTCTGAAGAGAGCCTTCACGGATTCAGGAAGTTCTGTTCTTCCTGCGTATCCAGGGTTCATTGTGATGAAGATTCCCATTCTGCCATCCATCTTGATCTCTTGTCCTTCAAACTGGAATTTCTTCAAATGCAAGATCAGCGCATTCTGGATGGTTTTCAGTTGTGTGGAAATGACGGAAAGGACAGAGACTTCGATTCGGTTGAACTCATCAAAGCATCCCCACGCGCCGCATTGGCAGAGACCAGAGAAGATCTTTCCCACGGCTTTGTAGTCCATACCTTCACCACAATTCGTTACCACACAGAGAAGTCCCAGGGCTTTGGCTAAATCTTTGGTGGTTTCTGTCTTGCCTGTACCAGCAGGACCGGCTGGTGCACCGCCCAAGTACATGCTGAGAGCTTGAGTCAAAGTGAGATAGATTCGATCGGTGAGTGGTGTGATGACCAGACGACCATTGAGACCCATATACTCGTATCCGTAGCCGAAGTCGCCCGTACACTGACGAATTATCAACTCATCAGGCTCCTTCATCCAATAAAATCGAAGCTGTGATTCCCATTCGAATTCACTGGCGTCCATGATGGAGTCACGAACAAAGCTGTCAATAATGTCACGAGAATGTACATCGATTGTGAGCACTGTTGTCATCTTTGCACGATCGTTCTTCGATAGAGGGGAGCGCACCTGTAATTGTGAAATGCACGATGTCATATTTCTTGGCACGGTCTTCACGGGTCACATTACAGTAATTAAATCAGTTAACATGCAGCTCAAGTTGGTTTGTCTTTATGTGTTCGAAAGGGTTCCAAACAAATTAAATTCCCTAGCTGTCGATAAGAGTCACTTATAGTTTTATGTACCTGTGTAATTATGCTCATTATATCATTTATTGCTATGTTGATGAAATACACGTCATTTAATTCTTGCAACCAAGATTGGCAGGAACTTTTTTAATCATAATGCATAAATTTTTCACTTGATTTCACCTGATAAGCACAAATCGTGTGATCCTAGAAATATTTTAATTCGGAGTGTTATGAAATATCTGTTAGAATGCGAAGAGCATTTTTGTTTTCTTTTCATGAAACGATGACACTTGTAAGAAGGAGAAGACCTGTGATTTGAACTTAAAATGACGTTCAAAAGCTGTCGCACTTCTTTGTTGTGTGTTGCTTATAATAATATGAAAGAATGCATGATTAGCCTTTTCCTCCCTGCTGGAGTTTTCAACGCCTAGCATGAAAGATGGATTGCATCTCATTATACATCAGTTGTACTGGCTTTGCAGATGTTCTAAGTTGGTTTGAGTTATGTATCATCAGATGCTATGATAGAAACAGTGGGTTAGCGAGCAATACAATATGTAATGACGGAAGAATTTTGAACGAGTTTGAAAGTTATCGGTGACTAAGAGTGATTATCTGTAAGAGAAGGCTTGAATTTTGACGGGGTCAACGACTGAATATCTACCGAGGGCCGACGTGGTGAGCAAGACGGTCAACATTTGCAGATGGGTGCTATCAACGAAGAGTCGATGACGAGGTAAGATCAGGACCAATTAGACCAAAGTTTCTCAGTGTCAGAAAAGCAAACTTCAGGGACGGCAAGATCTGTGTCAAGTCGCTGATTAACTCTGTTAAAATTTTTGGGAGCAAGTTTGGGAAAGTGAGGAAACTTCTGTGAAGTCAACTCAGATTTGAAGAGCTTTATTAACATCCAAAAGCCTGAAAGAGCAAAACAGAAAACCATAATATCGAGAGTTGAAATAAAATAATAAAGTTTTAATCGAAGGAGACTGCGAGTTTTGTAATTTTGTCTTTCATGGAGATTGATTGATAAAAAGTGACAACACTGAGTTTGTTTGAGTGAAATCAAGCAATTAAAGTAGCTCAATTGATTAGATTGCTGTATTTAGATAAGAACATGTATGATGATAATTCAAAATTTGATTTTTTCATGTTATTGTGGTTATACAATAATTCAGCACCACTGAAAATTACATAATGCCGAGAATTCGTCGGTAAATTTTTTGAAAGATCCATGCAATTAGGCCTACTTTCACAAACTTTTACCGCAATGAATATTGTCCTATTCTAATATTTATCGAATATTTGAAGTTATTAGTGAAATCTTCAAAACGAAGACACAGGAGCCTTGTTGCTGAAATGTAAATTTATCTAAATTTTCGCCGGTAATTAGATATAGATATGAGCCCTCGACCGCTTCTATAGCCATATATGACAGGCGTAAGTGAAATATCCATGCTTAAAAATTTGTGACTTTTTTTATCGTGATGTGATCACATAAAATCAAAATGTAACAGAATTTGAATGTCTCTCTGTAAAAACTTGCTATTCAAATAACCGGCAAAAGTTAGATAAATTTGTATTTCAGCAGCAAGGCTTTATTTTCATTATTACTTTCATCACAAAAAAGAAGATGCTGCTTAAAGTTAATTATGAATAATAATTATCGAAGACAATGGAAGTCAAAGTAAATGCGGAGACCAGTAAGCCACCTGTCTGTTGCCAAGACAGCATTGTGAACACTATAATGGGAGAAATGACATCATCAAATCAAGGAATCTTGCCCATATCGAGTCTCTAAAGAACGTGAGTATTCAAAAGACATTATACGAGTAGCTCTGTGGCTTGTTGATTGCAACCCATGTTTAAATTGATTAATTGATAAATTCCGCGTTAACACTTCTCAATCCAGATTCTAATTAATGAAATATTTAGTTTAAGAAACCCTACGAAAGTCCACTCACCTGGACGACAATTTCATCCAGTTGTTTGTGCAGCATTTTTGCGTAATCTTTCAGCGCCGTTTTCACTCCCTTCTTAATCTTCCTGAAAACGTCTTCAACTTCCCAAGTCCACCAAATTTGATTGGTCGCCAGGACCACCATGCCTTGGAAATCAAACATCCAAGCCACACGGATCTTGCTCTCTCTATAGAAGAAGACAGCCTTCTTCGTGATCAGCCTGTTCGTTCTCTTCATTTCATTCTCCATATTGGTCATCCAATCTTCAACACGTCCATCAGCGAGAACGTTGGTGTTGAACTCCATAATCTCACCTTCACTGGACACCATTCCAGCAGCGCTCATTTCATTGTTACTGCCTCGGACGAACTGCAAAGACGCGATGTTGTCGAACATCTTGATCATGTGTTCCTGAACACATTCGGGATCACTGGAGCCGAGGATAGAAAGAAGTTCGTCATCGGAAATGAAAAAGAATCTTGGGAAGGCGTTTCTCTTGGAGTCCAGATAATCATTCAGGGATTTCTGACAGCGTTCCAACCCATTGGAAAGTGTTTCGAGGTCTGTGAGTCGATTTGAGGCATGGCAAGCCTGTTTGATGTTGGGAGTCTTCGCTGTATCGTTCATTATCTTCTTGAATGTCTTGTCGATGAGGTCAAATTTCTTGGCTTCTTCGGGGAGTTGTGAACGAATATCACCGCCGATGAAAATGCCTTCCAGATACATCCATTTGCGTTGTACAACCATCCACACATCCAAAACTTCACTGATGTGACTCAGGGACTTCTCCCAGTTCTGAACGGATTGTAAGAATGGGCCGATGAATCTGGATGCTGACATTGACTGCAAATTCATCGCATTATCGTCCAGAACCTGTATGACGTCATCAATGGCGCCCAGAATGTACCCACGGTTAGATGTTCCTTTCATGTATGGCTGGACAGTGAACTTGAGGTTCTGCCAAGTCTCCTCTACTTCCTTCACACCCTTTTCAATACTCAATTCTTTGGTAGCTGCCGTCACGATCTCTGCGATCGTTTCCTGTAAAGAAAACGTTGAAATGAGCATCAAATCAATTGATTGTATGAATGAGGCCTTACTTGGAATTGGTGAAGTTCCATGCTGAAGACGCTCGCGAGAGTGAAGCTTTCTGGATTGATATCGAAGGACTTTCCAGTCTTTGTCATCAGCTCCTTCCAATGACGATCTCTCAAAGCTTCGTGCTTCAAGTCCATGAACAGCGGCAAAGAATCTCTGAACTCCTTCATTTTGTCTTCAACGTTTCGAGCGACGGGCATCGATTTCACTTCGCGAGGCAGCTTCCGGAGATTCTTAATGAAACCTTCGATTCCATCTGTGAGAACTTGAACGTTGAGATCTTTCCAAAGTGTCTCCGACCAGATCTCCCGCGCTTTCTGTAAAACATTGATTATAATGTACTTCCATGTCATCTCCAATATCACTATTTCAGCAACAGCAATTAAATCGATTAATCTGACGGAAAGTTAACGAGAGAACACAGCTGGAATTCTCAATCATCGATATTTCCCCTGAATTGTTTATTAAGTGTCACAAAATGCTCTCCGCATCAAAAGTTTCGTTGATGAACTGTTTTTCATTTGTAACTAGAATAATTAAATATTGAGTTTCATCTTCAGTCGAAAAATGGGAGCAGACCTGAATAGCCACCATTCAGGAACCATCAGCAGGCATAGCTCACATCTCTCAACATCGACACAGCTTCCTTTTTAAATGGGAGAACGGGAGCTACATAGAAATGTTGCCAGTGGTGTACTAAAAAGTAATGTTTAATGGAATACCCACCCCATCTACATGCAAAAATACATTCTAGTGAGAGCAGTCAACCATATTGATGTTCATGGCAACTCTAGGCAGCTGAATTTTTCTTAGTGACATTTTCAGTAAATTGCCACATCTTTTACTATCGTGGCTTTGAGCTGTGCATTTGCTTGCAGCAGAGTAATGAATAATTTATTTTGATTGAGTGCAGCTGTGGCTTCTCTGTACAGTTGTTTTAATGTTGTATAAGATATTCTTCATTGATGGGATCAAAAACTCAGCATTTCCAAGACATAAATGCACAGAGTACAAGGTCGCCTGGGCAGAAGGATGTCCTCAGACGTGAATAATTCAAGAACTACATTCCTTAGCGGTCGTGTACACTGCGTTCGCTATATAAAGACGCATCGGAAAGTCTCAAAGGAGCTGATAACATCCAGTTTTTTATTTATTTCAGTGAATTTCTCGTACATGCGAGTGGCGTTTTGTCGATTATCGACTTCAAGGCCATAACATAATGCTTCAAAAACAATTGCATACAGACAACTCAGCTATCGGTAAAGTAAGCGTCATGCAAAAATGAATATAACATAGACTTGAAAGCGGTTAGAGTGGAAGCTTTCGTGATGGTGGATGCATACCCTCCAGTACCCTGTATGTAAAGGGACATGTGACTATTTACCGGGTTATGTGCTACTTTAGTAACAAATAGGAACAGAATTTATCTATTGACATCAGTTATACTGTCGCGTCTTATCATTATACATTGAGTATCCTGTACCTCACCTTTTGATCTTCATAGATGGCGTACACCTGCTCGAATCCTCGCATGTCTTTCTGCACCTGCATCAAAGCTGGATATGAAGTAATTGGAAGATCAAACAGCTTCTCTGCGGCACCCAGTTCTTGTTTATCAGCTTCGAATTGCGAAAGTTCCTCTCTGTATTTCTTCATCAATTCTAAGCCACGATCAAGATCTTTCCCTATCGCACCAGGACCCTCAAATTTGAATCGGTCTGCAAACTCGGCTAAATCCTTCGCGAACTGTTCGATCTGTTGCTTCGTTATCTCTGTGAATTTCCGCTTCACCGTGATGAGACGCGCATCAGTGTCCTTGGATTCCCACACCAAATCGGACCACATTTGACGAACTTTCTGTTGCAGCTCCCACTCCTCTACGGGGATGACCATTTCATGCATCTTCATTACACGATACCGCTCCTGAGTGTCCAATATCCGCTCCTCGATCTCCAACGAAATATCTTTGATATCCTGGATTGTTTGCAAAATATATTTCAGATCTTCCAGTGATGATGGAGTATCCTTCAAGTCTTCGGAACGTCTCTGAAGAGGAAAATTATGAAGAAATGAATATTCATATGCCAAATATATACGAAACAAAATTGAAAAGAAAGGTTCGGAATTTTCTATTGTTCTTTATGTCGGCAATTATCACTTCTGCTTCGGTTTGGATTTTCTATTTAGAAGATCGAAACCGTTGTAAAAAATTACTGAAGATTTCTGTCTCATCAATGAATACGCGATATCGCATGTTTTTTGAGCGCTTATTAATGACAAGTGGCAACAAATTCATGAACCATAGCTCCTGAATACTATTACAGGTGCTGATTATTGTGAAAGTCCGGTATCGCGCACAGGGGAGCATCTATAATTTCCAAATCTCTATAAATTGTAGAATTTAATCAATGCTTTGATTTTATAACATGATGTCGAAATTGTACATGCACATCAGATGTCATATGATAGACGTTGAAGAAAGCATCAACTATATCGATCTCTAAAATTATCCTGCCTAGTAATTACATAATTAATGACTTGGCCTATGAATATGTTTAATAACAAATAACTAAACACTCAAATTACTAGTCTCGGAGTCCAATTAATGATCTTGGTCACATTAAGACAGTCAGTGAGCTTATCTAGATGGGCCACTCTCCCATCTAAATGCGCCACGGTGCTCATGCATGCATTCAAGTCCACCGCAACTTTTCGAAAATACGTTATCTGAATTATTTTCTCCAATATTGATTGAGAGAAATGTTGAGTGGCAATTTATGTTTACTACCAATGTGCATGAATAATCCCGAATACCTGAATCTTGTGATTATCAACACTGCATAATATTATTCCTTGTTAAATAATTACTCGATTTCGTTGATGCTACTGCTCTATGACAACCAAGATAATTATTAAGATGAAATAAAAACTAGGCGGATACAATTCTACATTTAGAATGCAGAGCACAATCTTATCGATTAATGTGCAACACATATAAAAAGCAGTGGTCTCCGTGGCACAGTGGTTCAGTGCTTGGCCTAGCGATCTTTCGGTCCAGAGGTTGAGGCCCGAAAGTGTCATTGGAAGTTGTAAGAAAGGGCATCCAGACGAAACTATCGCAGCGCTCCAGATTAAAGTCTGATTATGTCAGCGCCGTCCAAACCCCCAGTATGGGGGAGTAGTGACGCTAGATCATCATTTTATTTCATTTTTTCATATATAAAAAGCAGGCATCAATAATATTTGTAATTTACTTTATAGAAAATAATTATCCACTACGTAGCGAGTATTTACCTCAATGTCATGTTTCAACTCGTTCAGTCCCGTACGGGCAGAATCGTGAAGAAGACGGCCATAGATTTCAACCCATCGCCGGAAATGTTCTTGAATATGTCGGATCAGAGTGTTGAGTCGAAGATAAACAAAGTTGATTGTTTTCTCACGAGTTAATTGATTCACCTCTTCCCACCTTTGTTTGGTTTCAGTGATTTTTTCGTGATATTCCACTACCGACGGCACTTTTGCAGACCATTTCTCCGCCTGGGACTGCTTGTTCGGCGAGAAGACGTTCTTGTATCGCTTCCATCTGTCCTGGTATTTCCTCACGCGGTCAGCAGTGATAGAATAGAAGCGAGCGATTTGATTTCTGATGTCAGCCACGTCTTGTGAGGAGCCGATGTCCTGAAAGGAATGTTTCAAAGTTGAGACGTGACAGAGACTGGCCGAGTATTCATTAAACCAACAATAACCGAAACCAAAAAATGGAAGTCGTAATTCTAATATTTATTGAACAGGTGCATGTTTTCTGAATGAATGAAAAACCGATGTGAAAATAGTCGAGCGCAATTCATTTCATTCATGATTTCAAGGAAATTAAGAATAAAAATGAGCTACAATCAATATTTTTCTTGCGCCAAGAGAGGTATTTTTTTTTAAAATTTCAACATCCGCAGGATCCCAGACGGTGGAGGGTAGGGGAATTCATGTCGAGTGCAAAGCAAACCGCAAATATCAACAATTAACTATGACACACACACGACATTCACACTATAGCATCAAATGTTCGCCAGGAAGATTATGCGAAGTTAATGTCACACAGTCCAAGATCCCACCCATTTTCTTTTCCATTCTTCTCTATCTTCAGCCGCTGTTCTCCATCTTCTCCAATCCTCTTCCGCTCTCTGTAAGCTTCTTATCATGCAGTCGATCCGAAGAAAGCTAAATCACGTGTAAGTTCCTTAGATTTGCAAAGTCTTTTTTAAAATACTCAAAGCATCCAGATACATTTGAAATACAAAGTCTGATGTCTATACAGAGATCGTCTATCAACTCATGATGGATAAATGTTTACGAGCGAAATTGATGAGATCATCAAAGCGTTGATTATTGTGGTTGAAGTGAATCTCCTTCGCCTGTTTAATTTTTTACTGGACTTATCGATCACATTCGGAGATAATGACATTGATGATCGACAACATCAGTATTTCAGGTTCAAGTCTCATTCGTGTCAGAAAGAGGTGTTTCAAACGAATAGCCAACATGCCGACGACATCAAGTCACTTCCCTATCCACAGCACGTGCAACTTGACACTGCTATGAATACGAAGTTTCTTCAAAATCAGCGTCTATATGTTAGCCGTCTCATTGAACGCTCAGCATAGCCTTCAAGTCTAAAATTGGTGTATTTCTCTTTCATACAATCGGTTATTGAGTAGTGTGTACTTTATTTGCTTCGCTAAATTCCACTGACTCCTAACGACTTGATTTCGCCCAACATCGATATAAAGCATTCTTTGTATAAGGTCTTGCACCTGATCACGTATCATAATGTAAATTGCATTCTCTCACGATCTGGCACGTATCTAAGATCTCTGCTCCCTCCCAAGCATACAGTCAGACGCAGCAATTCTCTGTCTTTGCATCCTTGCTTAATTCCCGCATCACACACCAATTTCTTATTGCAACTCTTGTCGTGTATAAAACCCACTTTTAATGTCAGAATTACAGCATCAATTGCATTAATTTTCATTTGAAAATATATACGTTATGTCATCATTTTTATGTCTTTACCTTATTCTATTCGAAAACCTTCAAAATACCGCCATTTTCATCTCATCCGCATAGGTGGCGGACTGGCAGGTTATTAGAGGGAGAGGCACATGTTTCAACTATCTCCGCGTCAAAAAGTCTAAAATATAACATAATAAAAACTTCTTGGTAGCTCAGCTACACCACCACAGTACCAAGATGGTTGTCTGTCTTTTGGACTATATGTTAGGGAGTCGTCCTTTTAGACGCTCTACGGCAGCGGTGGGCAACCAAGTTGGGATGGAGGGCCACAAGAAGTGGCCCGCGAATTTTAGAAGGCAGAAATAGGTATGTTCAAAATTCATTCATTGAGTACGTTTGAGCTCAATTTTAATGACTGTTGTACTATATAACTGGTATGTGCATAGTGGTAACACGGAATATACAATTATATTTGTAAATGTATGCAGCAGCAGTGTATTCAACTAAACTTGTGTCTTTTAAGGAACTGTATTTTGCACTCTAAAATATTTGTAATGAACTGTTAATAGGTCAAAAAATCCCGGAAGTATTTTTGTGTTATTAAATGATAGCAATATGACCTTATTGGTAATATGACAATAAGTATTCTCGCAGTTGATGGCTATGTCACCTACATTCATGCTGAGAAAATATTCATTGAGAACGGAACATGGATTGAGCATTCGAATGAAAATTTTTGTGCCATCATATTACTCAATAAAAAATTAGTTGATGCTTTTGCTAATTCTAAAGATCAACCTCCACCCTTTTAAAGGTGGAAGTCGGATACGGACATTTTTCACATCACCGATTCAAATAATGTCCCCGGGCCACCTTGGATATGACAATCGGTGTTGGGCCACCCACCACTGCTCTACGGTATATTTTATTCACCGAATATTCGACTTAAAATTTTGTAAACGTCTTCCATAACAAGAACAAATACGTCAACAACCTGAACCACGAGAACTGTTCATTATTACCGGTGACACCTTTATATTGAAATTACCTTGATATGAAATCTGTAAAGGAAATCTTTGTTATACGTGTACTACGCCTTCAATTTTTCGAAGTTCATCAACTCACCTGCAGGAAGCTGAAGATGAAAGGTTCATCTTGTCCTTCAATTTTCTGAGGTGGACATTCCAAGCATGAGTCTCGCATCCATCTTGCAAACACGCGAGTCGATTCAATGGCATCACGAAGATCCTGGACGGCAAATTTGAAAATCTCCGCCGGTTGTGGATTTCCGATGACATCTGTGCTCGCCAGCATCAAATCAACAGTGAATAAAGGATTCGGAGCATGTAGCTGTTCGGAGTATCTTTTCAAGTTTGATATAACCATCTGAAAACAAGCAGTCTCAATGTTTTTATCTGCTTACAAAATCAAAGGTGATAGAGA
This sequence comes from Prostheceraeus crozeri, assembly GCA_907163375.1. Classification (NCBI taxonomy): domain Eukaryota; kingdom Metazoa; phylum Platyhelminthes; order Polycladida; family Euryleptidae; genus Prostheceraeus; species Prostheceraeus crozeri. Next base: position 28,155 of record CAJQUW010000939.1, on the reverse strand, counting down.
ACATTTCAAATTCTTTTCATTTGGCTTTTGCAAATTTTCATTGACAAAAAAACATTCTATCGTGTTGGAATATATTTTCTACATAAATTGACTGACGCAACTGTCTGCTTCAGTCGGATAAAAATTCAGTGAACACCTTTGAGCTTCCAGGTTAAAAGGTCAAAAGGCGTTTCAGAATCAATCAGAAGTGATAATGAAATCTTGCTATTTTTCAGGGAGGTGCAAAGTCAAAATTCCATATCAGGGATATTGCTTGAAGATTATAAACGAAATATTAAAGAAGATATTGCTTAAAGACCTAACAATAATTGATTATTCATGAATGCGAGTAATACACTGTAAACGATGAATGAATCATGCCGATTGAGTAAGATATAGATCAAATGAGTCTCTGTCATATTAAATTGAACGTGTACGCTTTAAACGTCTCATAAAATGCATTGAAAAAATGAACCTAACATTTTGATGTCAATATTGAGACGAATGCATGTACTGGTCACAAATTGGATAAAATTTATCATAGATATGCGAGCATGTGAAGTTAATAATCATTACTGATAGATCTTCGAATCCATTGATTAGTTTTGTAACATGCGTACATGCAGTCCTACATTATGAAATTTAAATATTCTTGAATATGGATAATCTCAGAAATTACTCGTGGAAGTTTCCTGAGTCAAAAAAAGAAATTTCTCGTGTGATTTATTCAGAATACTAATGGACTATGTATAAGGTAGATCCCTGGTAATTAATGATTAGAGACTTGAAAGAGACATGAATCTGAAAAAGTTCAATCCTGCAGAATTTCTCGAGGAATTCATCTCACCTGGTAAACAGTGTCAAAGATTTTCTTTTCCCAATGTGCGTAATATGGAGACATCTTTGGAGATTTCCCGGTATTTGTATTCACAACCACACCTTCCAGCTTCGTCAATAGAGGTCCAATCGCCGAATATTTCCGTCCAAGTTGTTCGAAATCTTTCATGCGTTCACTTTGCATGTATTCAAAATATTCCTGAGAAAAAGAGACAGTCATCAGACCGCAATCTAACACAGAATATCAACGATGCTCTTACTTTGCACAAATACAGACTTCCGTCCTTCTTCCTTGGAGGAGATTTAAACATCGCTGCATTTTCTATCGCCTTCAATTTCTGATTGATATCTGCAGTGGTCTTCTTAATGGTTCCAACAATGCCTTCGAATTTCCCTAAGGCACTGTTACATTTGGCGACGTAATCGTTGATACCCAAGCTGTTCCAGTTGAGACGTCGAGAACCAGGTCGGATAACGCGTCGGAGTTCTCGAAGATGTGAGTCCAACAGCACTTTCTCTGCATTGTCTAATGAACCAACCACCCGATGATAACGTTGAACCATTTGCACCAATTGATCAACATAACCAAGATATTTGTCCTCCTGAAATCACAGAATTAGACAGGTCGTCTCTTCTTCCGTTTGACTAGAAGGGAAGCATTGGAACATGTAACGTAAATGAAATGGCACAATCTCCTGACTAAACACCATAGCAATCGAACAATAAGCAGCCAGCTCAACATTAAACACGCCACAATGTGCAAAGTTTCAGTGACTTATCAACCGGATCACACAGCCAATAGACACAGACGATGTCAAGTTCTACAGAGAAGTTTGTGAACGTTTTTTCATGCGCCTGCTAACTTTTTTTAAAATGATCGGAGGGCCCAACATTATCGAGAAAACTTTTGCGCAATGATCTGAATTTTTCGAATCTGAAGGAGTCGTGGCGATCGGAGCATTTTGAAGGAATTCAGAGTAATCCGCAAGCGACGCACGACTATTTTTCCTATCTCTGTAAGGTATTTAAAATTTCTTTTTGCCCACTTATTAATTTCCTTCATGTGCCATTGCTTTGAATCAGTTTGCACTTCTAGGAAAGTGATAAAGTGATACGATTAAACAATCTAATTCTGTGGATGAAATGCAGAGAAGCTGGCTTGAGAAGACAGTCAAGATATTTTTGAAAAGAATGACAAGCATGCTGTCTGTTAGGAGTCTCAAACTTGAATCCTTGGGATCGTTAACCCATTCCTCACTGGACTGGGGGGCGACTGCCCCCAAGCGGAATTTTTGAATATCTTTTAAAACAAGAAAGCTATGGTCACTAGAATTCTATTAGCTTACTTTCTACGCATTATGCAACTTTTGAATGAAGGAAAATAAATTTGGAACCATACTTCTGGTATGAGATCTATTTGAAAATTTGAATGTTTGGAATATTTTGGCTGATTTCGGCACTATATTCACTTCTAATGTACATTGTGGCATCTTTACTACTACTTTCCTGTCCGGTTTTGAGTCCTTGTTTCCTCAGGATTGGGGGTTGGACTATATGTCGTGTCGATTCCGATGTGGGCGGATTGCGCTTCTCCACGCAGCACGGTCTTGTGCAGTGCGACGGTCGAGTTGCAGATCTCGCAGATCCTTCTTGATGAAACAAGTTGTGATTATATAAAGGATTCTTCCCATAAATATAGCGGTATTTACAAATGCAAAATTTTTGAATTTGAAATCATCTGCTTATTATGAATGCATGTTTAAAATTTGAAATTCAAATTTCAAATATGAATTCTTATTATTTTTGTACTTTTTAGTTCTGCATCTAATCGGTAATTATTGAAAATTTTCATAATCTGTTGCTTTTAGCCTCAGAGTCTCGATAAATATTCACCGAATTGTCTTGTTTCTTCACCTGCAGAAATTAAATGCTAAAATGGGCGATTTTAGTGATATTTGAGTTGAACTAAAATTGTGAATTATCTTAACTTTGACCTCATCTAATACAATGACGTAATCTCTTAACGGTTAATGATAATCATCATTTTATCTACCACCTTGATCAGATCTTTCGATTGATGTACGGTTTATTAGCTTTTGCTGTTATTTTCCATTTCAAATAATGCAATGATCAAATGGAAATTTGTAAAAAAAATTGGCGTTTTTTACTTTTGACCTTCACCTCAGCCCACCCATGACCTGGACATAAAAATAATGCTGTTGTTCTGAATCTTATGTTCTGTGGTTTATCAAAATTGGGTTGCGAGATCAGCAGGGGGCGAACCCCCCCCCCCAGTGTGGCGCGCTCGGAAAAATACCCCAGGGCGAGGGTTAATGAGCGTTTCCTACCGCTACGGCAAGAATGTCCTTCCTGTTTGTCTGTGGATAGTTTATGATTCAGCATATATCTAATTTAGAACGATTCTTTTAAGAGGTGAAGGTGAATCATCACAATTCAACAGTAAAAGCATTGCTACACATCAATCACTTTCCCCAGCAAAGTTCAATATACTGAATCCCCAGTTATATCAATAAACCAATTACATCTGAAGCTCACCTGTAAGGCAACGTTCCGTGAGAGCTCAGGAACTGAGAAGCCCAATAATTCAAGATGTTTGGATTCCTGTATAATTTCTCGCAGACTGGGATCAAAATCGACCCAGTAACTCGTCTCCCCATTGGATGGTGATTCACCTTTGGCTACACTGCCTGGGATTTCATCTTCACCGTTTCCACTTGGGGTAGTCGTCAACTGACCTGCCCCATCTGCGTCTTGGTAATAATACGGAATCGTTTTCGTAAGCAAATTTCGCTTCAGAAGGCCTGGGAGAGTTTCCTCCACATATACTCGCCAGCGCTCGAATTGTTGGTCTTCGTACGCCTTCATCGTCTTAGCCACTTTGAGATACTCTGCTCTGACTTGCTTTCCTCGTTCCGACTGCATCATTTCTTCCATCGTTAAGAACTTGATGATTGGACGTTTGATACCATGGAAGAGATGGCGCTCCCAACTGATACATCCGGCCACAGGAGACTGGAAATGATGTCTTGGAGGATTGTCCAAGCAGCTTTTGAATAAAGTGTCCATCCCGCCCACTTCTTTGTCGTATTGATCGAGAATGTCTTTGAATTTCTGCATCAGCAGAGTGTTGATAGCTTCACGAGATCGAATATGCTGGAATTTCATCAACATCTCAAAGGCTCCTTCCGCGGATCGCAGAGTTCGGAAACTGTTGTTGATGAAGGCCTTCGCCTCGTTCTCAATGATTTCTACTTCACGATTGAAACGTTCCATGAAGTTCCTCCATTGAGATTGATTCCGTAGTTGGAACGGATCGAAGGAGATCTCTTTCAGAGGCATCACTAAGGCATCAACACGTTGTAGAACTTCTTCGATCTTCTTTGTCTCACTAGTCACCGCTTTCAATTCTGGTCCAAAGATATTGTAGAATTCTTCCAGAATCTGTGGAAGAACGGGCGAATGAAATTAAAATGAAATCTCATATGAAGCATGGAGAAAATCGGTAAACTACAGATTTTTTTATTGAATAGAACTGATTCTCTCATCTATAATACTGTGTACTGAAAACTTCTCTGAACATTTCTGAAATGGCGGATGTGAGATGTACCAACCCGGTAGGCGTGAATATTGGTCTATGCCATCTAATCGCACGCTTCTGTTGTCCGTGTTTTTAATTAATCGAGTTTATGTAACATGAATAAAGTGGGAGTTATTTTCTTAGAGGATATCCCAGAGCCCGACGTTGGAAAACAAAAAAACTAATTTCAATGTTTCGAGTACTTTCGGTGCGCTCCGCGAGACTGTTTCTCTGAAGATAATGCGCGGAGGGCACCGAAAGCACTCGAAACATTGAAATTAGATTCTTCTGTTTGCCAACATCGGGCTCAGGGACTGCCTCAAAAACAAATTATGAATACAACCAATCCCTTATTTTCAACATTAAGTGGAAGTGTACTCAAACAAAAAAAATGTAGTTCATACTGACAAAAACGATGGTTTTAAATGCATCGCATGTAGAATTCACAATAGAGTGAATCAAAAAACGGAATTCTAAAAAGTGTTAACTACAGAAACGCTGATTGCTATCGAAAACGATCGAATGATTACCCACGAATTAGTTTTTTATCTATGTATTTCAATGATAAAATCATCTTGCTATATAAGGCAATACCGGAAAGTTATTGCTTCAATTAACAAAGATTTATTATTGTACTTGTGCCTAAGATCTACCTGCATCTGAGTTTCTGCAAAAGGGCATACTGCAGTGATGACGTCTGGTAAGTCAGAAGCGCTAGTATATAGTTCTTGTATTGATGCAAATTAAATCTTCCTCTCATTTATTAAATGTTTGTTATGGCAAAGACATTTTGTTATTCTAGCAGCCTCCTCATATATAATAATGTAACGCTGGTATATTGTGCAGCGCATTTCGTATATGGCATCAGAGAATTCGCTTGTCTGGGAATCGGCTTACCTGGTTCAAGCCAAGATGCACTGTCCTCAGAAATGACTATTTTCTAACAGTGGAAAAATCAATCGAATAATCACAAGAACGTACAAATATAATAACCGATATCTGAAGCCGTTATTGAGAAACTTCTACATTTACATGAATCGATGTCCCTATCAAACACTATTTGATCAAATATTAACGTTCGCAAAGATTGAAGGAAGTGACTTTGATATGTAAAGGCAGGGATGAACATTAATTGACAAATAAAGATGAACATAAGTGACGCTCTCACCTGAGCGATATCGTAAAGATTCTTGCAGATTCCAGCCATAAAATCAGTTTTCTCAAACAACTTCTTTCTGTCAAATTCCCATCTGGCATCGCGCCCTGATGCCTCAATTTCTGCACGAACTTCAAAATAACTACTTTTCCAGGTTTCCAACATTCGACGTGCGTCTGTCGTCGATCGTTTGACTTCCTCCAGTGGAATGCTTCAAAACAGTTAGACATTGCTTTAGTCAGAAGATTCGTCTAATAGTACACATGCGAATGCCAATTTTCATCGTAAAACTTAGCATATAATCTAAAACTATTCTCTGAACGAAGACAATGGATAGTGGATTACAGGTCTTCGAGATAACATTATCTTGCTGCTCTATTATAATAAAGAGAGCTATTAACTTCTACTGACAATCTACTTGATCAGTAGCACCAGAGGCTTAAATCTACAGGAGAAATAATATGCTACCAATAATTCTTCATTTTGAAAAATCGTGCGAAATCTTACTCAAATAATCCGCGGATGTCAATCACCCGAGCAACTCGGTCAGCAAGCACCCATGCAATCCTCTCCATCAATGGAACCATCCTCTCATCACGATTGTAATGTCGGGAGATGATCCAAATCATTCGCAGAGCTTGCATCATGGGAAGTATGGTTTCTATCACAGTCAAGAAGTTGGCTCCGTAAGTTAAATTCTTGAAGTGCCGTTCCACTAATGATAAGAACTTCACGTTATCCTTCGCCTCTGTGTAGAATTTGTTTAATTCTGTCTTTTGTGTATCGTATGCAGAGTTTTCAGCGACACTGTACAAATGAAGAATTCGCACCACCTTCGGCAGTTTGTATTGTTCCACAAGTGCGCTGAGCTGAGCGTTTCTTTCCCTCCAGAAATCTATCTCTGCGATGGGGCCTGGTCCCTGAGGTGTACGCTTCAATAACTCCTCGAGAGTCTCGCTGACTTGCTTATCCCAGCCCATTACGATTCCTTCGATCTCATTCATCAATTCAACGTTCTTCAAATTTTCTTCATCGTTGTCCGATAATTCGATATCCGGAATCTCCAATTTCACCTGAAATGAGGAGATCGATTCTTCTAAGTGTGACAGTACAATGAGGGAATTGCGAAATCATTAGAATGTGGAATTCAAAAGATTCTTCTAGTTTAATTAAATAGAATTTCACGGAAAAGATAGAAATATTAAGAATAAGTGAGTCAGATATTTCATGCATTCATTAACGAATTCAAAGCCTCCGTCTTTGAAGAAGTTGAATCCAAAGATATCTAAGAGCGCCTTGTTCTTGGTATATCCACGAAAAAAACTTTCCAGATGGGAATCGAGCCCAGTCAATGGAATGCTTGGAGAGCGTCACGAATTCTGACAATGTCAGCGAAGCACTTAGATTCATGATTGTTTTACAGGTATAAAAAAATAGCTGGATTTTAGTTACAATAACAAAAGCTTCCACCGCTTGGAACTGTGTACTTGAGAAAATTTGGAATTTCTTTTCATGTGATTGAATTTGGATAACAATTTCACTACCACTCAAAAATCGAGGTATTAATGACGAGGAACTTACTTCGCCTTCAATTTGCTGGATAGTACGATTGATAGTCGTCACAAATTTTTGCATATTGATCAAAAACTCATCTCTCAAAGTTGCCATTGCTCGAGTTTCCTTTACAATGGTCTCAACATCACTCGTTGTGTCCAAAGTGGAAGCCTCTCGCTTATCAGATTTCGGGGTTCCTGGTTTGCTGGAGGCCGAGGAGTGTGCTGACGAGGCTCTGTGTTGATAGTAAGAGAGACATGGGGAATAAACGGAGTTGAGGAGCTGTAGCAGCATTTGAAGCGGATCACCACGCATATATCCTGTCTCAAAGTAATTCGGAAGTTGACTGCAGGCTTCGACGATATTGTTGGGTAATGGCACCATACCGGGCGTATTTCGGATAAAATAGAAAATTTCTGTCTTTGCTTCCGTCAACTCCAGCTGCACTTCTGGAGGGAGTGGTGTGTAAGACATGTGAAGATATGTCCGCCAGACCTTCCTGATGATTATTTTCTGTAAAATAAATGCAGGAAATGAAAAGTCAATCAAAACTTCGCCGAATCAGATCAGTGTAAAATTCATCCCAATTCAAAAATATTATGATGATTGATGTGATACTATTACATTACTGTGATACTATTACGCAGAGCTGGAAAAATTCCACTGAAATTTTTTAATTCCAATTCCAGAGCAGAAATTTCAATTCCAATTCCATAATAAGATTCAATTCCGATAATTGCATGTCGCGTTTCAATCTAACTCATGTGCCCTTGTCCTATCCTAGTTGTTCCTATGTGCGTTCTCATCTTCATAGTTCATATTTCTTGTGTACATGTATATATGTAACCGGTCAGCCTACGCCATTTTCGCTTCGTAAACGAAATATTCAATATCTCGTGAAAAAAAGACAAAAATAACGGTCAGCAAAGAATCAAACGCTGAGTGAGAGAGATGAGATGCGAATAAATCTATTAATAAACTGACAGAAGAAAGAATTTCAATGTGCGAATAACGTGATTGTTGATGACAGAAAAAACGACGATGAAAATGATATCATGAAAACTGACTAATGGTCCATGTTATAAAAAAGAGATTAAAAATTCCGTGATAAGAACGAAATGTGGTCGGGTCTAAAGATGACGAGCAACGATTATAGGAAGCTCTTCCAATTTTCAAAAGAAAGTGGATTTATCGTCAAGTCTCAAAAATTGGTATAAATTAGAAACGATGAGAAATTGACACAACAACTGCCAACAACAATATGTACGACATCTTCAGTAGCTGTGAGAAGAACTCCGGGCTCTCGCGGTGTAACTTTTCTACAGAAGTAACAACAACTGCCCGCCAGCGGACAACAACACAGCAGCGTATGCGGCAACACATCAGCGAGCGCGATTGAAGATTGACGGTATAAGTGACACTGATATTTATGATATTATTTTGGTCTAAGTGAGTCCGATCGAATTGAAGTGAATTCAACATTAAGAAGTGAACTGTAAGTTTAAAGATTTTCTTTTATCGCTGCGTATCGTATCTATATATCTATAGTCTTAAAATTAATATTGTTAATTGTTGTGATTGGAAGTTGAACAATATTTTATGTGATTGCTATTTTAATTGAATCATTAATAATCAGAATAATTTGTTGACATTGTCTATATTGTGATTTGAACTGACAGGGTTGCTGCCCTTTAATGGAGCGTTAATTTTCCTCTTTCCAAAACCAATTATTTTTCGTGTGTACACCAATTAAGTTAATCTCTAATTTTGGTGCTTATCCTATCAAGTACTAAATTCAACAATTGTTTTATTTTGATTAATTATCTTGATTGATAAATAACTTAATAACAGATTGAAAAAAGTTGATTGTCTTTTCATTGTTTGCTTAATCACTAATTTTACATTGTCCGCGGGCTGTAGGCCCATCGAAGTCAAAATTAACACTCAAAGAGAAAAAGTTACCCTTATAACCCCGTAGTTGTAATCAAAAGTATCCTCACTAAAATTGATTATGGTATACACAACAACACTCAAATAGCTACAAATTATTACACCAAACAACATCATACTAACATCAATTTTATAACAACTTCAAACAATTAAAACAAAGTACACATTATATTACAAAGCCAAGTTTATTACAACTACGCGTATATAAGTCTTATAAATCATTGTTAATTCTCAATTTTTCATTGACTCTGGTACTGTAATTAGTCCCAATTACATCAGTGTTGAAAATTACATCGCATTCAAACAAAAAACAAAGAATCAAATAGATTTATCACAGGTCTATCGAAAAAGTGGAATTGAGGTTTATCAAGGTCAATTCCAATTCCAATTCCGACGAAAATTGGAAATAATTCCGGATCGGAATTAATTCCAATTCCGACTTTTCCAACTCTGCTATTACGTATCTAAAAGATAAGCTAGATGAGAAAAAACGGTAAGAACTAGCCAAAACACTCAGAACCAGACACAACTCTACCTAAATACATAGCCCACAAACTGCGAACAAACTATCTAAATCAGTAATCAAAATTTATTCTATCTTGTCAATAAATGAGTGGCATACGGTGGTTTTCAATGAAAAAAATTCTTGATGCATAACAGAGTGACATGTCGGTCCGTTTGTGTTTATCTTTGAGTGCGAGAATAATTATTCTATATATATGCTTTGATCTAGAACAGAAATTTATGTTAAATAATATTTTGGGCGACTTGCGGTTTTTGGATCTAGTTTGGAGTAACAGCATCAGTATAAATTTGTATTCTTAATTTTAGTGCATACTTTGATAGCGATGAGATGGAGTACGCTTTATCATTAGTAATAATAATTAATGATTATCGAATACATCTAGCGATGCAAAATGCTAAGTTCTATCACTAATTTTTTCGTTGATTCACATTTTTGGTTAGGCAAATTATAGCTGATTCTTCTTTAATAGTCTACCTTCTATTAAGATATTTGTATACTTCGGCACATTAAGAGCGTGCAGTGTTGCCACTCTCGAAAATGGAAAAAATATCTCCGCCAGAACTTTTGAGATTATAAGAAGTCTGAAAGCAAAAATACTGAAAAGAAGATTAAAGGTGAAGGAAGGAATAAAGGGATGCAAAATAAGAACAAATTAGTAATACTCAACTAGGAACGTGTGCAGTCGCTTCCTCATATGCCTGACTACTTTTTTGAACTACATCTATATACCAAATAATACTTCCATAGCAATCACAGTGCAATCGCGTTAGTATCGTAATGCCTGAGCCAGACAATCACCTGAGTCATCGAGTTATTTATAGGTAAATCGGATCACACTAATCTGATGCAGTATTATCCTTAATAATCTTGTTCATCCCACTTCGGAAGACTTATGAAAAGAAATGCGACTACAAATGTAGAAAAAGAATGTTCGTAAACTGTGACAGTAGCAAGAAGATTTTAGAATATTACGCTACAACTGATTCTCATATGCATTACGAAAGGAGCGATTGATAAGATGCAGTATTGTTTTTGTTTAATTTGCGCTCGAATTTCTTAAAATTGTTCAATTTATGTAACAACAATTGAATTCTACTGCAATGGAAAGCATGTTAACAGATCCACTATTCCACTGTGGTTAGTAAACCTTGACTCCTTCGTTTTCGGCGATCTAGATTGTCCCTTACAAGCTCAAGCGCAGACAAATTGACTATTAGCACTTAAAGCGTCGATGTAAATTCATAAACAGACATTTCACATAACATAGCAAACCTTTTGAACATTTACTAATCGATTGCTACTGAATAAGTAGGGTCAGCCAACACTTCAACTTTAATTTGTCTATGAAAGTCCAATATAAATCTCCAATAGCAAATTAGACTGCCTTAATTGCAGAATTAAGGCCCTTTAATTTGCTATGTGATACCATCGTGGCAGTAGAATTTCACCTTCCCTCTTCGCATTCCCAGTGATTTAATGTCATAGATTACAGGTTCCGTAACAATGCATATATTACCTTTCATCACGACCAGCCTAAATCGAACCGACGATATGGACTGTCATTTGAGAGGTAATATATCTTCATTAAAATGCTTGTAACATAAATCTTATAATGAAAGACAATATTGACGACGGTAAGTCGAGGCCTAGATTTTTCCAGGACTTTTCCCAACTTTTAAGTTACATTACAGTGGAAAGCGGATTGACACTTTATTTTCTTAGATGAAGTATAATTAGCTAGATGCACCATTAGACAGAGGGTAGTTAGTTCACATGCTGATAAATGTGCCTATTCATGACCGGATCTCACCGTTTTTCTGACAATTTCTTTTTCATTGTCTTCATTCTCTTCGTTTTCCTCGGTCTCCGTATTTTCCTTGGAGACGCCGTTCACTTCTCCATTCGACACTTGTGCATCTGCAGAGGAATGTTCCATGTAATCATCGCATCATCAGCAGGGCTTGTTGTACCTACCAGATTTTTCTCGTGCAGTATCTGTCTCTGTTTCTCCATTCTCATTCGGAGCCTCTCCGTTTTCAGTGGGCTCTTCTGCAGTTTCTTCGTCAATGTCAGGAATTGATGGTTCTGTAAGGACAGTAATTGATGAGGTCAAAGTTTAAGCGAAAAGTCTTCTTTTACAGACATTTCTTCGTACAGATGATGAAAGTAATCAAGTTAGTCGATGTATGAAGTTCTGTGCATAGAGTGATGGTTCTATGATGCAGAATTCTCTCAGATTATATATAACGGACAGATCTACAGAATCTGATGTAATCGATGTTGTAAAAGCAAGAAAATGTTTAAGGAAGTCCAATATCTCGAGCCAAGGGTGGAGGATTATATTAATCAGACTGCATTTTTATCTGTCATTTTGAGTAACAGAATAACTCATAATTTTGTCCACACTGAAGAGCTTTCTTATCAGAGAATGCAAATACATGTAGAACAATTGAATATTGACTTGCATGTTGCATCCTCAGTTGAAGAAAATATGTGAACAGATCTGAATAACTCCCATTTCATCCAATATCAGAAATTATCAGAGGGCATAGTTCAGATCTCTCAACATCACCACAACTCTCTATTTTTTACACATGCAGCCAAGTCCGGGTAAATTTGAGACGTGCAATTAGTGTAGTACAACAGTGCGAGAGGTGCTCCAGAATTAATGTCCAACTATGATCTCGACGTTCTATTAAGCCTGAAAGATATAATAGATATAATATTCATAATTCTGAAATAAGTCCCAATTAACTATATGAATCCGTTGATGAGTTACAGCCCGTGCAAAGCATGTATCTTGACATAGTGCTTCATAGTTTTAACTAAGTTTCACACAAACACATTTACTGGAGCAAGGGGTTGCTGGAACTAAAATTTGATTGGCTACGTCAGCAAGCGTGCATAGTTTTCAATAAATCGCTAGCTTAAACCATTAACCAGCAATTCAATCATCTGAATCACCAGAATACTGCCGTCTTCATGAGCAACACGCAGATCGGACATTAATTCTGGAACACCCATTGTATTTGTTGGAAATGGCAGAAATTAACTATATATGCAAATGGCGTATAGGACAGATGCACTTGTCTGACGATGATCTATGAGCATAGATCGAAATGTATTACCAAAAGAAAAAGATTCTCATTTTGAACTGAACATCAGCTTACTTTGTTCTTCCCACAACATCCCTAAAACGTCAAACCAAGGTATTGTCACTCTATATGTTTTTAGATCCCCAACCGTGACGAATTCGCTTTTTATGCAAAAATGACGCAGTATACTCTGTAGTGTACCAAGAAACCTTTTCAGATTGGGCAAAACTTATAATCCAGCAAATAAGCTGAGGATGCTCTGTTGATTAAAAAGTACTCCGCTTCCTGTCCGAGATGCGAGAATTTGAAGTGAGTTCCTGTTGGAACACCATGCATATCAAATTTATCTCTCAGGTATGATTGAGAAATGATAGATTTGCTTTCCAGTAATTTGCTCCCCTTCCGGCATATTCTCGCCGTAAATCAGACGCAAGGCTAAGTCACTGATTCTCAGTATTGACGAAAATAGTGTCAATTGAGTCGCATGTCCATCTGTCACATTATTAATGTGCTTTCAAATTTAAAAACGATTCTTATATAGGAAGATGTAATGGTAAATGCCCTAGCGCCCAAGAAAATATATGCGTGTAGAAAACATTGCATATAGCAATGTTTTCACCACAGGACAACATGCAGCATCATAATGCAAAAAAGCTGCCTCTTGGCAATCCACTGAGAGATGCTAACTGATAATACTTACAGGATGAACATGAAGAAGAGATCTAATTAAACATTGGACAGTCTACGAAGCATTTCAAATGATATATTCATTCAAATTGCCATTTACTACAGAAAAGCTTTTGAACTTACTTTCACTTAAGCTGTCATCTGATGAAATAATTAGAAACAATTGTTTTAATGTTAGAAAAATCATTTCAAATGCAGAGCAAAGGTGAGTCGAAATATTCCTCTATTCATGTTATCAAACCTCACGGCAATTTGCAAGTTTGGCCATCAATAATTGTTAGTTTTCAGTCATATATATTGGGAAAGTCCGCAACATAAACATACATTTTTCTAAAAAAACCTGAGTGCATCGTGCGCATACCAGTGGATATACAGAATTCGTTCATGCTTAATGCCTATGTTTCTATGTTGATTGTGGTATTTGTATTTTAGCGTTTACACCGTACATAACCATGAAAAACTTCCGAACCTCCGTGTACATAATTATGGAAAACGAACTATATAAATTTGATCACATCTGAATTTTGTTGTGTTATCTTGTGGACCCACTATACTGGCTCTAATAAGGCTTAGTATCAAGTACGTATCGCATAGAACAAGTTAAGTGGCGTGCCGGACAATTTGTGTCCGAATGATTTATTAGTCAGTATTTATATGAGGCAGTACAGCTAATGAACATAAATCTGAAAGCAATCAGCAACTAAAGGAAATATGATATGGTCGAACGTATCATAGATATTCAATGCCTAGCTGGTCATTGAGTCAATAGATGACTGGTCATTGAATGATTGGGTTCAGCTAATCAGAGCACTAACTGGTCAATAATGACGTTTCGGTTCTAAGCAATGCCATACACGACATTTGTGTTGAAGCCTTCACTTCGTTCTGATAGACCACAATTTCTTTGTATTGTCTCTTCCTCCAAGTTTGCTCTATTGTAAAAACTTCATTTAATTCTCAAGCTATCCAATGTTCACTGATCAAGCGTTGATTTGCTATCACTGAACTGATATATCTTCTATTTATATTCCATTACTCTTTGAAAAACTCCCTTTTCTGTGAACTTGCTGTCAAAGAGAGATAATTTAAACACAGCATATTTATCAGTTCATGTTAAGAAATAGTCTATAAATAAATTTGATCAATGCTAGTGACGTGTAATGTGACTCATGAAACATTCTGCATGTACTTATTAATATTTCATATTCAAACAAATAAGCATATTCTAACATACCGAAACTTTTATATACCGAACTTTTCTCAATACCGAAACTTTTATATCTTTTGCGAACATTCCCATTTTATCAATCCCCTCATTTGTTAATTAGATTCGATGATCTTCAACGAAGTGCTTTAGAGAACATACTCAACTGCTCATTGTCTTCTCGGTCCTGTGATCAAGCTTTTTCCCCTGTCTCAAAGGGAGGTTTGGGTCTTAGACGGGCAACGGACGTGGCACTTCCGGCTTTTCTGGCATCTTCACACGGTGTAGAAGCTTTTCTACGAGATGTTTTACCTGGTTTCCAATCTGATCAGGACAAGCTTGACGCCCCTTCATTACTTGGAAAGTAAAGCTCCCAAGTCAAAAATTGAGCCAGATACATGCAATTGAGGTCTTTACAATCGTTCGATGGGACAAACCATTAATCGACGACAAATTATGAGAAAATTTTGAGCCAAATATCCGAACCTGGTAAACAGAAGTCGCTTGCTTTGCCGGTATCTTCACCAGACGCGGAGTGTGCATGGTTAAATATCAATCCCAATTTCATGTTTGGGCCTCAAACTCAACAACGAGAATCTGCGAATTGCCATCGCTCTACGACTAGGAGCTCCTGTGTGTTTTTCCTCACAAATGCAGATGTGTATGCCGACGTCGATCTTTACGGCAATCACGTTTTGAGTTGTAAACTGAACAGTGGACGAATTACTCGACACAGTGAAGCAAATGGACATTATCAGACGCGATCCATTTTGCCACCGCCGGGATACCTGCTGTCCATGAACCTCACGACCCATATTCCTGATGACGGCCAAAAGACCGGATGGCGTGACTCCTGATTACCTTGGAAGTCCGGTAGAGCTTAAATGATGGATTTCACATGCGTGGGTGGGGGAATAATTTTTACACTCGCCACTAGCAACATCCCAAATTCAAGACAATGTGAGGAATTCTGGCATCGAAATGCCATAAGATAAGAAGCGACGGAAGTATGAGAGTCTAGCACATGATTTTTGCTTTGACCTTTGCGATGGAGACTCTCGGAGCATGGGGAACTGACGCTCGAGCCCTCGTGAGGATGCTCGGAAGAAGAATAAGTGAAGTCACCGGAGAGACCAGAGCAACTCAGTTCCTGAAGCAACGTCTGAGCTTAGCCGTTCAAAGGGGAAATGCAACTAGCATTATGTCATGCATACCTCGATCGAGACCTCTTAGTGAAATTGACTATGTCTTGTGACTTTTAAATTTACTCTGCCTGTAAAAAGAACTTGATTATGTATTTTCAAAATAAACGTTAAGTCTTTGAAAAAAAAAAAAAAAAAAAAAAAATACCATGAAGTGTTTAGATCAAGCGCAAAAGTTTGTTTCACGCAAAGGCGCAATGCTACAGAATATATGAGTTATTAACTTCAAAAGCAAGAACAAGAGAATCAGTTAATACGATGAAAGTTAACTACAGTCTTTCTTTATAATCACTACCAAAGTCGTCTGAAACAGAAAATCTTGCATCAATCAGAAAGTGTTAAACTCAATGAATTGATCTAATGACAATTAGACAATTAGAAAATTTTTGTCAAAAACCACAAATACGAAACAACAAATAGAAATTATTTCAACTTACAGAAACTCCATTTTACCTCAATAAAAAATACAATAATTAGCACGATGGCTTACGGTATAGGGCCTACAACCAACATCTCGGAAATTGAAACTTCCGATTGTCTGTACTGATGCATGTGTGAAGAACAAGAATTTCCACTACATTGTAAAATGCACGTTGCACTCGTGACTTGTTTCGGCAAGTTCGAGATATCACGTGCATACTACATACCTACGCTTGCCTGAAAGATGGCCAAAAAGGACGTGCCACAGGATCTTGCTGTTTTGTCTTAGTCGAAAACTTTGCAATGCATTTCTAGTTGAATAAACTGGACAATTTACATTGCAAGTCAGCATCATGAGCTATTTATGCAATTTCTTACATGCATATAGACGCTACATTTACATGTATGAATTATATAATAGGACACCGGGGTTCTATGTGATGATGTATGAGTACAGGATCGCACTATATGATGGACCCACTGGTTCCTAGCAGGCCTATTTACTATAAATGTTATTTACTGGAAAGATCGTGATGTATTTGCTGTAGCTGAAAAGATCATCACCACTACAGATGATCGAAATTATAAGAAGATAATATACTCTAAAATGGCAATTTTGGAAGATCTTCCACAACAAGCACTTAACATGATTGAAAGGGATATGTATCAGAATATACTACAGCTATCGCCACTAATATCATTGTGATCATGAAAGCCCATTTCATGATAATACAGGTCTGAGCCGATGATTGCTTCACCATATTGCTTGGGTTGGCCAGTGCCTAACGGTCAAAAGAAAGTAGATTTGTCAGTTGATTTTGTTTTCGCTAACACTTCATTTTTCGAAAATTTTTGGCTCGACATAAAACAATCTCATACGGGCAGGTATCTTATTGTACAACCCTTTTTAGAAATATGAAAATACAAAAAATCGTTTGGATCTTGCGATGAGATATCACAAAACACCCTTGATAAAAAAAGAACATCTACTCAGAGACTTAAGCATTTCATACCTATCTTTTTTTGTACCATTGTCGTGGTAGAATTTGTGGACGAAATTTTTCAAAAAGCGCTTTGGAGGATCAGGTCGTTCATGATTGATAATTGATTGGGATCAACAGCCTCGAGCGTTTCTTTGTTAACAATTTTAGAGGAATAATCACAATTAGGCAAGTTAAATCAAAACTAATCAAGAAGAAATCATTGTTGACGAAGCACATTTCACAAAGTCAGAAACTAAAAATGAACGCATTTCACCATACAAAGGCAGGGTTCTAACAGAAAACAACGCAATCTTTCATGGCAGGACGAAACAATACCGTACAACCTAAATCATAACATCTATTTCAGAAAAATCACAGCCGGCATATTGATTTGCATCTATTACAATTCACACTTCCTCATCTTCCTCTGATTCACGATGTTTTGTAAAATGACTGAGCTGTGCTGATTTCAGTAGTTATTTAAAAATTTAGCAAGCTCTTAGCTCATTTGCACCGTCCATCTTATCATAAAATTCTATCAAAACTGAATCATCTTCAATTCGTATGGCTCGTGTGATCTTATTTCTCCATCATTTTACCATTGGGTAACACTGGATAGACTATAGCTAAATTTTCGTATAAGTAGCTTCTTACACCTACTTCAAGTGCTTAATACAAAATTGTAACACACAACTGCTTAAAACGTGATACAACAGTTACTATAGAAACAAAGTGCTTGAGATATATCTATGCAATAAAACAAAATAGAATGCATCAATCCCGAGAAAATATTTATTCAACTAAGTTTTTGAAAGTCACATGGTTGTTGTTTTTAACTGGTTGTATCATCTAGCTGCAAATCAGAATGTAGGCCGCGTTCGAAATTTGTTCCATACCTTTTGGCAAAAATTGAACGATATATGACATCTTACATCAAATATCAGCTTTTCCTAAGGAACACACTTTTTGCCACGCCTCGACGTTCACACAGACTGTGAAAATGATGGCATATACATGTATTTGGCATTCAATGTTTCAATAAAACGTTCAAGACATTAGAGGAGGCTGTCCTATTCTTTTTGCCTAAATGATAATGAACCTTCCGTGTTAAGCAATTAACTATTGGATCACATAGTGTACATGCACTTACTCCACAACTGAGCATTCCTTTGATTTTCATTATCATATTGAACGACGGCAGAGATCATGTACAGCACAACTTTTCGAAAATCATGCTTTTGTTCACATTTACCGATATTTACATTCTTTGTTTTTTAGCATCAACTATATTTCAAACGTATAGTGTCTGAAGTTAAAATCTGTCAGCTGTTTAAAAGCAATGCTTAATAATGTACTGCTGGCAGAATTACTTAATGAAATAAGTGCAATTGACGTTGAAGTCAATAAAATTGATAGATCAGACAAGGAATGGAATCTCCTCCGAGTTGAACGATAGCCTGTGCAAGTAGATGGTGCTGTTTCAATGGGCCTTCCCTCGCAGCAACTTGACTTAATATTTTCATGTCAATTCTGGACACAAAACAAAGGAATCATCAACGAATCCCCAGTCTCCTTTATTTTATTGCTCGAAACGTAGATAACTTGTATATGTGAAATTGATTCATTAAACAAAATTAATTACTTTCAGTTTTTTTAATAGCAGCAGTCTAATGTATAAAATCGCAGCCTCGATATCTTTCCTTACCTGTCATATAAACACTGATCCTGCTTTCGATCCTGCTTGTATCGTAATACCATACAACCTTGGTCTTATCTAAACCTGCAAATCAATCTGTCATAGATAGTGGAAAGGTCTTTATAACAGGTATGCAACACCGAGCTTTTAAAAAGTGGTCCATGTTGTTGGAGAGCTTTTTCTAATGAAATCAATAAGATTCATGGACATATTTTGATCCATGGCTATCTGAAAATGTATGATCGTACTG
The DNA here is from genome assembly GCA_907163375.1 of Prostheceraeus crozeri. Lineage (NCBI taxonomy): Eukaryota > Metazoa > Platyhelminthes > Polycladida > Euryleptidae > Prostheceraeus > Prostheceraeus crozeri. The sequence goes on along the minus strand of CAJQUW010000939.1, from coordinate 9,018 downwards.
TGCATTCTTAAATATGAACAACCCCCCCAACCCAAAAATTAAACTGGCACGAACATCGAGATATACCCAACCGTGATAGCGGTCATGATGACTTGGATATAATCACACTGTCATACATTACATCAGAGTGGTATCTGACAAAATTAACACAACAGGAATTTAGAAAAATAAGTTAAGTACTAGGAAAATGTGAACGTAGACGCCACCCAGTGGTTTTTAACACCAAGTACAAGTAAAAAATCCGCCAATCCTTCACGTAACAGTAATGTTTCCAAATACGCTGATTGCAGTCGTGTTTGCGTTATGAATTTTCTACTGCTTTGGCGATCTAGTGGCCAAATACATTGACAACTCTAAACGCGACTTCAACAAGTGATGATGAAATAAAAGAATCGACAGCAATTAATGACAATTCTGCATAACTATTAATAGATGTAACCCAGAAATTGAACAACCAGTTAGAAGTAGTAATTTTACTAAAATGTAGAAACGTAACACAGATTATGAGATTAGTATTGTTGAGGTCTTGAAGAGGTCGAAGATGGACAACCAACAAATAAATCGTTCTGCAATAACATACCACAGTGATGATACCACAGTGAGTATGTTCACATACCGCAGTGATTGATATTGTCTGTATAGTGTCACATTATATGAATGAATTTGTTTCATTGCAAGAACTATCCGTTAGCGCCAACGCTCCGTAAAATATCATTCAATCATTCAAACGAAGCACTTGACCTAGAACCCAGCGAGAAAATAGCTGAGAATTAAGGAATAATAGTAAAAACTGAGATGAAGCAATGGTAACTAACAGATTCTAATCACAGAATATGAAATTATCTACAAAATTAATTAGCGGATGTGCGGGAGGTTGTTTACAATCGTTGTAAGGAAAAATATCCGCTCCCTTTACTGTCGAACCTCTATCGGTGAATCTCTATCAAAGTGGGAATCCTCTCCTCATAGAGAATCTATGTTTTTGATCCCATCAAAAATAGAAATACCTTAGCGTTGTTACGACATTCTACAAAGTGTGAACTCTTCATAGTGAATTATGTAGTCCCTTTGTTGTCTCAACTCAATCTCTACCTTAATGAATTACTTTTAACAGGGTATGCATTGATCTTTAATTATGCCTTGTAATTAATACGCATTCCCTGTGATGTTTTGCCTCATTTTAATGTGATCTACCTTTTATTGAGACGAGTAGCTCGATGCTTCTTAGCTAGCTCTAAAGCTCTCTAAGTCTATTAAAGTCTGTGAGTCGACAATATAAAAATTTATACACAAATCAATACGTTAATGTGGCTAATAGCTTCAAGTTTACGTTGCTTTCAAGTGCGTTTTTGCGTTTTCAAGCGTACCGACGTTTGAGTCGATTAGAGAATTTCTTGAAAGGAAAACTGATCAGATTGTTCAACAAGCTTTAGATCGAGTTAGAAAACATGATGCTTCAGTTGAGCGAGCGACGTACTGAACAGGACGCGAACTTGGCAGCTATTTACCATCTTTCATAATTAATTATGTGTGTAAGCTTATACTGTACACAGTAATGATTATTCATAGTAGGCCTAGTCACTTTGCACCTTGAATTTGCATTGGCATTGTAATGACCTATTGCGATACAATACAAGTAATTACCCCTATAAAATTTTATTTTCTAATACATGTGTTAGTTTTAATTATTTTGCATGATTGTATTCGAGACTTCATATGCTTACTTTACAAAGCTATAGTTGCATCAAATTTTAGAAAACTTCCTTATAGTGAAACTTCTCTTTCATAGTGAATTTTTTTATCTGCTCACTTGAAATTCACCATGTAGAGGATCGACTGTATAAAAGACAATTGAATATTCACTATGATTGATAAAAATATACCAGACCCAAAGTTTCAGCCGACACGGTCATTTATCACAGGGTAGGTGAGGACTGAGGCATGTGCGGACAATGACATACATATACAAGTATGAAACAATAAGATGATTGAGGTAAGCTTAGTTTCATTAATTTCCGATCATCTTCGGTTTTAATATAGGCCATCGATGAAATTAGCCTCTGAGATAACCGGGTTTTAACAGGATTGTCAAGTTATCCTCAATAATTTACTATCGAGAATATCGCTTATTGAGCTTATCACATCGACGTATTATGTTTAATAGAGGCATGAACCATAAACGCACTTTTGCAGTCTAGGGTTTTTAATTGTGTTCTTGAAAGCGAGGCATTGAAAGGTCCATTGGTGGACCCAAAGTGTCACCGCAGATGTTACACAGGAATCAATTAAACTATGTAGGCGCCTATCTGTGATTGCAATTGTAGCAAGTAAGAAGAGATTCGCAGACGTCACAGGATATTTTTTTTATGATGATTCTTATCAACAAAGGAAAATTATATAGTAGTTCGGATTGACAAGAACGCAAAAAATGATCAAAGAAATGTTTCAAAAAAGAGAAAACGGCATTCTACTGTTTCATTGAAAAAGTAGCACACTTACTATCCGTAATGTGTACTTCAATTGGAGAGAAAAATATATACACATAATCTCAAATTTAAAATTCGAATGTTATAAATCTGAATGGATTGACGAGAAACCAAATTAACTGACCTAAAGAGAGCTTTGAAGAACGAAAAATAATAATATTGGTTGAAATTCATAATCGAAGCAAGACGAATTTGGACACTACCCTTCCCAGTAAGAAATATGTAACGAAAAAAACAAGAATACGATGACAGAAAGGAGTGGAAGAGCTTTCCTCTCTAAACGATAAATTTTATTCAAGCTGACGCAAAGCATGTGGAAAAGATATAGATTCATGTAATGATAGCTAGAACCACTTATTCAGTGACTATCTTATGGTATATGATAATTATATTGGGTGTTAAAGACATTGCAAAAAACAATTTGATGAAAGAAACAATGACGAATATTTTAAAAAGAAGATAGACAAAATCATTGGATAATCATGACGACTTAAATGTACACCTGATGGATATTCTCGATGGTAGGAGAATTTGCAACTACCAAGTTATTAGAGGAACTACTATTATTACCAATACATTCCACGGAAATGGCAATGGGAACTCTTTTACAAAAACATGTGATTTCCAGCAATGCAGTTCCATTAATTAACGGTCTCAGCACAAGATCTTGCTGCTAAAATCATTAACAAAATGGACATTGATGATAAAAAACAACAAGTAACTTTAAGACAACAATTCGGGACTGAGATGACTAAGTATGTTGAAGAATGCAAGCAATCAAATCTGGAAAATTTCGAACTTGAAGATGAGTCAAAATGCAGACCAAGCTGCTATCTACCGAAATCCAAACAGGCTTAAGCACAATTCTAACTATATGTTTAGCACAGGAATGATCTCAATAAAGATAAGCATTCTGAAAGATGCTGCCTATAAAAAGGCACGGGAAAGTCCGAAATGACAACGGCGACATGCACGGTGAAAGAATACTGGGAGAAAACTAGTGGCAGAGATATAAAGAGACCAAGCAAGAAGTGGGAGAAAAGAAATGACTTGGAAAAGAAAGAAAAGAATGCGATGAGAAGTTAGCAAAAGAAATAAAATAAAAGAAAATGCAAACAACTTCAGATGGAAAGAAATACATAACTTATGGGAAAATCAAGTATATCACAAAGAATGAAATAGAAATTATTGAAAACCGGGCGATGATGAAGTTTTAAATGATAATGAATCAGCTAGTAAACTTTTAGTAAAATATCGGGAAGACTTTATCCTCTGATAAGCAGGTGCAACAATCTAACATCGATGGTAAATGGTATCTGATTTACTGAAGTTTCAAAGTTTAATCGCCAAGGATAACAATTACACACATCCAAATAGTAAAACAGAGAAGTTTCATATAACTGAAAATGGAATGAGTTTGTATGTAAGGGCAATAACAACCCTCAACAAATATAAAGGCAACAGTATTAGCGGAATAATTCGCTGAAATTTATAAATCCTCAATGTGTAACGCCACAGACAATAAAGATATTTGGCTGAAAATTTCAATAAAATTCTGACAACAGGAGAAATGGCCACAACCTTGGTTGGTTAGTAAAATAAATTCTTAATCCAGAAACGAAAAATTATCTAGTATACTACAAAGATTTTTCCTATTATAATTACGGAAACCCAATATAAAATCTTTAAATCTATACTAGGGCTTGCCATCTTTTCCCCGGAGGAATTCGTTAGAGGAGAAATGGGATTTCCGAATCATCTGGAGAGATAGAAAGAACAAGATTTTATCTTCTTTATCGTATAATGACGGAAACTACTGATGATTAAATTAATTACAAATGATTAAAATTGGGAAAACAAAATTGACTGGATAGGAGACTGCAAAACCGATCTTAAATGAAATTGACATGAATTCGAAATACTACAATAAAAATTAAAATATTAAAATATTCCACTGTATAAAGATAACGAAGATTGGAGAAACAATCGATTGAGATTATATTATATTGAATTGTCTTTTAATTCTAGAGAAATATCAAGGAAAATATTGGTGAATGGAAAAATATTCGATGCAATTTTTTCTGATCGCATTATATTATCTTCCAGTATTCTTCAAGTGCATGTCGTACGATTTCATTTCGGGCTTAACGTGATTTTTTATTGGTAATCTCTACGAATGTTATCGTTTTTGATTATCTTCTGCTAAACATTATAGTTAGAAATTTTACTTAAGCTGTTGGATTTCGTATATACGCAGCTTTACCATTTTTGATCATCTTCCCAATTCGAAATTTTCAGATTGGATTGCTTGCTTCAACATACTTAGTTCCTCAGTCCCGAATTTGTTGTTTAATTTTTACTTTATTTGTTCTAATCGTCCAATAATAATGTCATGTTTTCTGTGCTCACATCCAGTAGTGTTTACTAAAACTTCTTTGTAATTCATATTAATTTCAAAGTAATATCCATTAAGTTGTGATCACTATATGTAGAGGTTTTTTAATCATCCATGTCCATTTTGGGTATTAAGCTTTTTTGGCAGCAAGATATTTGCTTAGAATGTAGTCCCAATCGTTTCCTCTTCATTGAAATGACATGTTCTCTCAGGCAAATGTGAACTATTGCATTTCGTGGGGAAGAACAATATCATAATACTAGAAAAACTAGAAATTGAAGCAATATTTGGAATCAGGGAATGGAAAACAATACGAGGAAAGATTGGAGAAAAATTATAGTGCCCTTTATTTGTAACGAATACAAATAGATAATGATAGTTTCCAATATGTTGCGGAGGAGCATGCTAGGGTTAGAGGTCCACCTATTGACCGGGGGGGAGGGGGTGTACAGACTTAGTAGATTGGTACGGATAGTACCTTATCACTGCATCAATCATTGGAAAAATCTATTTTGTCATTTAGTAAATACGCAAGATAATTATTTCTTAGAACAAAATTCTATTCGAGGAAGGGAAGATGGGATCCGCTTTAGAAAAAGAAAGGCTAATACGAGGATAGGAACAAAAGAATCTAATCAGACCGATAAGAAAGATTGAATGACTAAATGCAAATAGATTGGACCTTACGAACTATGAAAGAAAGTGTTAATATCTAATGCGAATTGATCTTTTAAAGTGGATGACATTTTCTCTTTACTTCTAATTTTACTGACGATTGCAAATAATGGCTAAATATTGTATTTACGATTCCTTCGTAGAACTGACCAAAAATGTCCATTATAGTAAATTGAAAATCTGAAAGTTTCAAATGGAAAGACAAGCACAGAATCTTATGGGACAAATTCAAATAAAACACAAAAGACAAATGAAATAAAAATTGTTGGTGAAACAGGAAAGATTTACGTTTCAATTGACTAATGAATCAAACTGATAAACTGTTAGTACTATGTTGGGAAGACTTATCCACTGAAGAAGTTAAGTGTAACAATAACTAACATCGATGGTAACAATGGTATCAAATTTCTACGAAATCCAAATATAATTGACTATGCATCACCACTTAAGAATTCCTATGAAAATTAAGGTTCAAAAATTAAATGAAAATGAAGTTCAACGAAAGAATGAAGCAACGAAACGAAATGACAATGAAGAAATTCAAATGAAGGCCTTAACAAATTTCATTCAGTAGGTCAACCATGAAATAAAATCTCAAGTAACTAAAATATGTGTTAAAAATCTGTACATAGCCACCTTCAACAATGCGATCATAACACACGCAATATCAAAGTTGATATCATTAGCTGGGACAATGACAGTGCAAATCTCAGACTCCGTGAAGCTGTTTATATATATATATATATATATATATATATATAGGGTGTAAACCTAAGTTAGACAGCCGGGCTGAGATGGAAGACTACAGAGATTTCATATTTTGATAGCTGCAATCTGTAGGCCCTTATCAATATCATTTAGAAATTTCTACTAAGTTAAAGCTATGAAGTCATCATCCTTTTTATACTCCCTGATGATTTTGACCGGTGGTCAATGAAATACGTATCAGAGATTACCATAATTTGTCTAATTCGCACATTTTTTATATTTTCTATCAAACTAAACACTTGGCCTATTCCCAGATTTTCTAATTCTTTCAATTTATAGAGCAAAAGTCATCCGTAGCTCATCAATGGCAGTATTATGTCTGCTTGGAGGCATTGGTTGAGAAGTGGAATTACGTTGTGGCAGATTTTTGTGGGAAGCATGTCATTTTTTTGGTTATTGAAATTTTCAGAAAGTAATTGTTCCATAACTTTCTTTTCAATCAATTGTCTGATCGCAGTCAGAATGCAGCTTAAATAAAGTCGCGCCGAGTGACACACACAATGAGTTTATCACAAATACCTGTTTTAGGTAGTATGATGCGATAGGATACCTTCACATACATCGCATGTTCCAAGACCAAAAATTCGATCCGAGCTACAGGCATCTCAAAGCAAGCAAAATGATATGGATACTAGCCCGTTTTTCATTTCTTGCTACTCATCAATTCATGAAAATCATTCCCTTCTTTTTCAGGATCTGAAATCACACTTCAAGTCTACGACAATTTATAGTTGCTGGCTTTAGCATCAGCGTTTTTGAGTTACCGCTTGGATGGTCAGAAAATGGTACCAGATAGGCAAAAACACACACTCCAGGTCCTCCTTCCATTCCATTTATTTGGTTGCGTACCATGGCTATCTGGCAAACGATTCTATGAATATTCCATAACTTTGGATGATAAAAATGGTAATCCTGGAATGACTTGTTATCGTGTTTATAGCCGGTTCATTATTGTTGTAAATGACCTTGATCTTGGCAAGGAATTGTTCGTAGAAAAATCTTCTTGTATCGATCTGACAGACCAAGACTTAAGCTTGGGACAAAACTTTTGAAATCCGAAGCGACTTGGCATTGTTCATGCTCCCAGTTCACGATGGGAAGAAGCAAGAGCGTCTGTCGTTGAGAATTCTTCACGATTTCCGGTCTTGGAAAATCTCAAGTTATTGATGGCTTTATCTGATGCGAATTGAGTCATTTAATGAAGTATTTTGATCAGAAAGAGGGAATCACGTTTGACCCGGAGATCATTCTTCGTCGACGCGTCGCTGGAATCATCTGCCGATTACTTTTTGGCCATGACACAAGTCATGAAGCCCGATATCGCTTGATCGATATCTTTTCGATTCAGAGTAATTATTTTGAACTGCTCATATCGCGCTCTTCTGTTGGTGCCTGGTCTACATTATCTCTATCGATTGCCGATTCTCGCCCGCTGGCTTCCAGATAATGGACCTTTATCGAGCTATCATCGAATGGTTGGCTTCCTTTCTTCCAAAATTGAGGAACACAGGGCAAAATTGACGGAGATTGTTGAGCCCAATGACTTTATCGATGCCTTTCTCATACATGACAGCTGTGGCGACGGGGATTTTCATCTACTGAGAATTATCACGGAACTCTTTGCAGCCGGGACAGATACTACTGCTGTCACTCTTCAGTGGGCCTTGCTGTTTCTCGGAGAACATATCAATGTCCAGGAGCGGATGTATGATGAAATTGAATGTGTTCTGGGACAAGAGAAGTCGATCAATTCGAAAGATATCTCCCAGTTACCATACTGTCGAGCAGTGATTGCGGAGATACTAAGATTTGGGAACGTTGCTCCTTTGACATTGCCGCATACACTAAAAGAAGAGGTTTATTTACGCAATTGTCGTCTTCCTAAGGACTGTATTCTATTCGTCAACCTCATGGCAATCATGAGAAACGAACGATACTGGAAATTTCCTCATGAATTTGCACCAGACAATTTCTTAGATGAAGAAAATAATTTCTTGTCGAACGAAGCATTCGTTGGATTTTCCTTTGGTCGGCGTTCATGTCTTGGAGAGTCATTAGCACGCCAGGAAATATTCCTCTTTGCAACTTCAATGGTTCAGAAATTTAAAATTCAGCTGAAACTTCCCGAAGGAGTTTCGTATCAAAGCAAACTTCGTGGATCAACTGGTGGAGGTGTTGTTCGTGGACCTGGCAAGTATGAGGTCACAGTCAATCGAAGATAGTGTTTACGCCATAACTGTTTCAAGGACCATGAACTTTTGCCATCATACTACTTGATACGTTGACTTTTCCATTTACAATTTTTGCATTTTTTACCAAGGAGGGTGACGTAAATGAAGTCGAGACCGTGATTTCTTCTACCTTCATTGATTAACATTTCGATGTTGTTAAAAAAGTCAACGTCTTCTCGAATATATTTACAGAATATCTTCAACCGGTTTCAATTGAGATTAGAGAACTGTCTCAATCTTCGTCAGGAAGACAAAAGAAGCAAAATCACAAACTAGGGGAAATTTTCAAAATTTACAGTTGTTGCGTAGTATGAGCCATGTAAAAAGTAAGTTCTCTAACCTGTGAGGCCGGTTGGAGAATTTTGTAACTCATCATTAAGCAGATATGAGAAGACGTTGATCTTTTTCAACTACAGCAATGAATCGAATATCGATCCGCCTTTGAGAGCTGGTTTTAATAAAA
>CAJQUW010000938.1:0-71549 GCA_907163375.1 Prostheceraeus crozeri | reverse complement strand
CAGAGTTTGTAACTCGCTAAGATCAACAAGTCAGATCGCTCCCAGAACATTAATTGAACTTACTTCTCATATCTTATCCAGAATTCTCGGCTTCATTCGCTCATTCGTTCTTATGGACTTGCATCTGCCTGTCATTCCTCAATCTTCGAAGCTTACTCTCGTTCGTACATATCACCTTCCTCCAAATTTCTCGCGCATGCATTTTTTCTTAACCAATCTTTTAATTTCTTTTGTACTCCCAGTATAAACGGTCTTCGCTTTTCTCTTACTGACCTTGCGCAAACCATTATAGACCGTCATCGCTCAATCCACAATTTTAGTAACCCTGCGACGGATGAAAATCTATTATTCAGAACAGAACAAAATGCCTAACTAGGCAGTGGTTGATTGCCACGGTTGTTTATTATTCACTAAATCTCTCTTTGTGTCTCGCTCTATCTTAAAATTGATCCGCGGCTAAAATTCAGAAGGTAAGCAGTTTCCGATGTTGCCATCTTCTTTACTGAAAAGCCAAAAGCTTCTACTTTCAGCCATCTTTTATCCCGTTCCCATCATTTTTCTCATTGATTTTATTTCTCAATTTTTGCTGCTTGCATCTCGTTGATCGTGTAGGCATGCTTGAGTACAATCAACTACAAAATCAGTACCATATAAATAGCACCAGTGCCATATAACATCTACATGTAGCACCATATAACATCTACAAAAATATACTTCAATTCAATGATTAGCTTATCCAAGCCTTCTTGAGTGTTCAATGTTTTCATAGATATATTTAAATTGGCAATTTTATAACGATGTCACCTATCAACATTAGAAAGCAATTCCAAACGTGATAGACATTTTTGGGATTAGTGTATTGTGTCTTTTTTCGGCCAACTGTGAATTTCATCTACCATTCTCCACATTTCCACCGGTTGATAGCTATGCTGAATTGTGTTACTTCTGCATGACGTTTATGAAGTCAGTCTGTCCTGAAAACGAGAGCCATGAGCGCTATTTTCCATACCACATAGCTATTTTCTTTGGCACACGTTTCTGATTTCTCTTGTGAGTGGCGCAATAGATGCGCTTCCTTAAGGAATCTGAAACTATGAATGAAGGTGTTATTAATTGATGATAGAAATGAGATGATGCCTCATCAACGCACACTTGAGGAGAGACGATTATTTGAGGCTCTCGGCTGGGTATTGTCGCAGTGGTAAGCTTACAATCTCGAAAGCTTGGGTATTTGTGTCCCCCAAATCGGAAATTCCTTAAAGAAATTCCTCCATTGATACAAAACAGGTTGTTGTTATTGTTTTGAGCTGCAATTATTTTGAATACACCTGGCGGCAACAGATAAATGTTCATCGACGGTCATAGTGTTGAGTCTTCGTTTCTAAATCATGCCCATAAAGTTGCATAAAGTCACATCTCCTCTCCAGTTATCACTCTTCCATGGTGGATTACCGCTGATAGTTTGCACTAGAGGTGAGCGTCGGATTGGGTTTCATGAATTTTAAGCCCGACTCGTACTAAAAGTCAACCCGAACCGGACCTGAGCCGGAGGGAGGGTTGGGTCCAGAAATTTTACCCGAGACCGACCCGACACTAACCCGACCCAACCTGAACAGATCCGGAAATCATTCATGAAATTATGAAAGTACTCGTAGTATGACTTGAAAGTTATTGTAATACAGGAATCTGGGTAATTTCCCAGGTTCAAATCGATATCTTTGATAAGTACCGTGTAGATAGTCTTCAAAAAGGGCCATCAACAAGGTGCTCTCCTCTGGGGTTAACGCTGCACCGACTAATTCGATAAAGTAGAAAGGATGATCCATTTTATGAGAATAGAGATTTGCATCAGAGGAAAATAAACAAATATCACTACAACAGGAGGAAAATAAACAGGATTATCACTAAAAGTCATGTTTCAAAAAGAAAAAAGAATAACGGTCTCTCCCTTTGTTTCGACACGTAGTGTTTATTTTGTAAAAGACAATAAAATCCCTATGCGTTTCGTCCTGTGGACAGTGTCAAGGGTGCCAGCACCTTTGATGTCTTGAATGTGACACAAGAACCACACAGCAATCACAACAGAAGCGAAAGCATCATCTGTGCTGCAATTTTTCATTAGGTGTGTATTTTGAGTATGTACCTATATTGCATATGTGAGTTTCAAAATTCGGATAGAATTCTGTCTCTTCTTTTCAAAACAACATGTATGTACAAACATATTGTACATTTCGCTGTCGTTGCGATGCAAGTACAAATACCAATACCAAACATAAATACCCCGTGAGTGTTAGATACATTTCCTGTAGCTTAGTTACGTCTATGTTAAATTCATCCTAGTAGTGATGATGACATGTGAATGGCTGCTCCGCGCCCTGTACATAGCCAAGAGTAGTTATGACAATGAGAAACATTGAAGCTCTACAGAAGAAATCAAAATTTAAACAAAGACGTCTGCAATCTGCATTCAAAGTCGCTGATTTCTTTATGACTACAACTACGAGTCTCATATTCGATGCGAATATGACAAACTTCGACTATACGACCCGCATGAATAGGAAATCCCACCAGCAGAAAATCCTTGCTTTTAATGCCCTTGCCAGACGCTTAAATAGAATCGTCAGATGTCTACCAGCTGGTTGCATCAGCCAATGGGAACACACTGTCAATCGTACTTTGGATTTCCCTCTGTTGTTTTATTGTTTTGAATTTGTTTGATCCCTATTGCCAGAGATAGTACCAGCAAGCAAAATCATCATATTCTCCGCCACATCTGCCGACGCAGACCTGTCTCAAGGCCTGCCATGACCTGCACCGACGCTTAAAAAAGGAAATAGTGATTGTGTGATATCTGTCGCCTCTTCTATTTACTGTTGATCCTCAGCTCTACAATTTGCTTCGCTCATTTCGTCGTTCTTCCTGCTATTATAATGGGTCAGGCATTACGTCTTTTCCACGCCGCTTATGTACCTCGATTTCCTAATAAAGTGCAACTTTGGAAGCTCAACAAAGATCACCTAAAGAACCGGCATCCTGATGTTTTGCGGAGTCTCAGTAAGTTAATCAATCAATTTGTTTGCTTTTGAAGGAGTGATTCCGCTTCTGAGATATGCGTAGAATTTTAGCGTTTACATGGGAAATGACTCGCCTGTTCTAGTTGTCATGAAAGGCTGTCGCATTGAAACAAATATCTTTGAAGTAGTAATAATTAGATGAATTATTAAATGCTTTATAGATGATGAACTCACGAACGGATGAACAAATATGAGTATTGATACTCCTCTATCACATATGGGTTATCAAGATTCAATTTATAACTATTTGAGATGAAATTCTATCGAGTACCCGTCATTTCATGCCTCTACCAAATAACATAACATCGAGACTTAAAAAGAAAATTGCCATGATAATGATTTTGATGGCATAGTATTTCTTTTTTACCCCAAACTTAATTCCGAGCGTCGGGTGAAGCCGGAAGGATGGAGAGAGAACAGGATGATAGATTTTTGAAGCATTTTTGATTCAAAAGAATTTCTTCTGAAATCACAAACTGTAGTCAATAAAACATATTATTCATCGCATAGGTTGCTTGGAAGTCAATCAAGGCGAATGTGGTAGGCTAATAGTAATTTGTATAATCAGATCATGTTATGCTTGCCTATAAGTTGTTTCCAGCTCATACTTAAATGTGTATACAAATGAGTGTGGCACGTTATTCAATTCTCAACTTGGCGTGCGTGATGTAATAAAAGATACTGCGATTAGAAGCTTTACTATGTAGCAAATATATTACTGTTTTTTTGATATTGAAATATCCGCGGACACATGAACGGAAAAAATCGTTATTCAGACTTTCAACAAAATATATGCAGATGTGGATGCTATATGCTGGTTATAAGACTTTTGAATACTTCTGACATATATTTTATTCATTTAGTTTAAAACCTAATGATCCCTGACACAGGGGTTAGGAGAAATCATGAGGAAAGAGGATGCAGTCAGTAGTCCGATTTCACACTGTTACAAAATATCAACAGTAAGTCTAAGTCACACACTCCACCACAGCATTCACTGCTTTTCTGCATTCATCTCTCTTTTCCGCAGTTGCATTCCATCTAATCTAGTTCTCATCCTCTCTTCGTAGGGCTCTTCGTACGCAGTCGCTCCAACAAATTCTCGGTCATCCTCTTCCACTGTTACTCGACTCTTCCTCTTTCTCTACTCGCCTTGTTCCTTGCTCATCCTTGCCACATGTCGTGCCTATGATAGTCTCTTTGCTCTGTGTTAGTGCTTTGTTCATGCCCACTTCCTTTCTCATCTCGGACAATTACCGTTTCTCTATCCTATCTAATTCATGCAATCTCTCAACCCAGTTATTCTACGGATATTATCAAACACTTGTAATGATGTTAGCCATGGAGTTATTTGTTGCAAGAAAAAATGTTTATTGTGGAACTCGAATATTCGTTTATTAATACGGGTAGGTAGGTTGCACAAATAATCGACCGAAGCCTTCGAAAGGTGCATGAAAACTGAATGCGACTGGCAAACTGAGTAAATGTTAAGCACTCATCAAACTGGATATTGACACAAATGAAAATTGAAGACATAGATATCAACACATTGTAACAAAGAGGACAATAGAAGCTGCACTATGGACAGTTGTCTACACTAAATACAAGAATAATCAGTAAATAAATAAATGTTTGCAAACATTGATAATAATATATTGTGATAGAAAGGGAAGCAGAAAAAAGAACAAAACAAACAGAAATGTGTGGTGAGCGCTACAGTCTCAAGTCCGCATGTGACGGCCTGTATCACGCATACCTCCAACAGATTCCCTCTGATCTGGGTAAGAATTTGTATGGTATTTTATGGACAAACTCGTATGTGAGAAAATATGATGCTGATTCGATTGTGCATTTTAAAACCTATTGATGTCAACTTCTTTTCCTAACTTTGTATGAAAAGTGAGAGTTCCCATTTCAATTCTTTAAAATAACCAACAAGAGTAACTCATGAATTGCTCTTAAATAACATGATCCTCCTTTATACCGTCGCCTACTCATTTATCAATCTGCAAACATCATATTTAGGAACACAACTGCTCCAAAAAGATTTATTGGCTAGCTTGAATTCTTGCATTTTCTCTTGTTCAGACAATTTGTCAGTTCATTTTGCAAGCATGTAATTCTACCGCTTTTTGTATCTTATGGGATCGAAATGCAATCGATTGAATCACAGTGTTCATTGTTTCCTTGTGTAGTTTTGTTTCAAAACTTTCAGATAGAAAGCAGTCAGGAAAACTGAAGGCGTTAAAACAAAGAATTGTATAGGCTGCATATGGCATTGTCAATCTTTGTGAATGAAATGTAAACATTGCTTAAATGGCTAACAGGCACTCAACCGTCAATCCTCCGAGAGGATTGAGCAAAGTCCCCTAATGATCTTTTAAATAACTGACGAACGTTTCACTCTCACGAACTCCATTCTTTTATTAGCTTTATCGGTGCTATGAAACATATTTTCATAAAAGGAGGGCTCATTTGTCCCCATTTTTCAGCCAGAAGTGATCTTAGAATGCAAGTGCCCAAAGCATGTAACTCTGCAAAACAAGCATTTTTGTGTGCTTCATTTGACTCAATAAAGCCTAATCAAATTAGAAGTCAAAATTGCTTCTGACCTCAAAGGAATTATTGTCATTGCTTTTATAGAACCAATATTTCGGTTTTCTTCATCCGGGTTCAATAAAATGAATATACAGCATTCAGATATGTCAAAGATAAGATACAATGTTTTGTACATGTTGTTGTTTCCTACCAACTCACGCATAGCTGGAAAATTATTCCTTTTTACTTCAGGCAGGCAATTTTGTGTCGGTTAAGTGCTCAATTTTGAGATTATCGAAACTGGCAATTTAAATTCCAAGAGACAACCGGCTATATGTACACAATACGGGTGTGCTTCCTTCGACGCATTCATGTATATATACATTCACTTTACATTTTGAGTTTACATTGTTATTGCGCAGCATATAGCGTTTAAAATTCAAACAAGTGTTTTCATTTCTTGATAGCTGTCAAATAAAGTCGTAAATCGCATGTAATCATATTGTCAGCATACACTTTTCTCGAAATCTCGCTGGGATATTCAGTTAGCAATTTAATAACATTTCGACGGGTATTCATTAAATCAGGGATTCGGAGTCCTATCATTTTCATAGGGTTCACAAGGTTTTTCTCCAGTCTCTTCCAGGCAGGAAATGTGAGTACACATTCGATTTTAATATGTGCTTTGGAGGAGCCATCACACACGACTAATCGAGGCTAGGAAGGCTTGTCTTCTCTACAAAATCACCGAGTGAAAAGACAATCCTTTTCTCACTATCACGGTTCATTCCTTCAACTATTACAAGCTTTGCATCCAGCAGTGTCTCTGTACTTTTGTTTCATCGAGAAAGTTGACATCAAGACAGTGACAGCTATGCACGAGGATAAATAATTTGCTTGTATTATATTTCAGGTCTAGTTATAATCCGGAGTCCGGAGTCCTGAGTCCTATCATTTGATAGGACTCCGACTCCGACTCCAGCAGAAATGATAGGACTCCGGGACTACGACTCCGCATCCCTGCATTAAATATCACTTTAAACACACTATAATGACAAATCACCTAAGTGCGCCAGCAGTAGTTAATAAATGCTACTTTTTGCTGCTTATTGCATGAAATGGCAGTTATTCAGGTCTGTTCCCATTTTTAAGTGAGGATGTAACTCAATATTTATTCTATCTCGTTGGGATATATATTTTTGAATTTTGAGTTGATCTGGTAACCATTAGCCTGATGACGCTGATATTTCAAATTCGGAATTATTATTGATTCATTACAATTGTTCAAATAGAGGAGTAAATTTCATACAATTTCTGCATTACTTCACGCTCAGAAATACACAAAAAGCGAGTTAAAAAGTTTTCCGGAATGTCTTCTAAGTTCTTACGTGAAAAACGCATTTCCAAAACTGTCTGCTAAGATGCCAGTGCACCCTTATGACTTTTCTAAGTCTCATGAGCATATTATGCATTTACAAAACAATGTGCAGTCCGAAATAACATCAGAGCTTTAGGAGAAAGCTTGTACAACTATTTTTTGAGGTCCTATCGCAGTTGTGATGCTGAAAAAATAAAAGGACTAGTACACGGGCGCGCAACCTTTTACATTTTTCGGCCGCCATTTCGAAGGCCGAAAGAATCACGGCCGCATTTAATAGGTGTGCAACCAACTAGGTCAATAGCCAATCCTTGTTATTTTACACCACTCAAATTAGCTTTCCCTGATGAATGACGCAGTGAAGATCGCATAAAAGCCTACTTCGTAAAGAATGAGTTATCAAGTTAACCTGTGCACGACCGACGGTCATAATTAAGGTGTTATTAGCACTCGAAAAGGTGAAAGCATGTTTTTGTAAGGGCAACCGAAGGAGAAAATACTTTACTAAGTTACTGTAATAATCAGAGTTGGAAGTGGGTCAACGAAACTTGACCCATGACCCACCTGACGCACGGGGTGGCCTGACCCACGACCCACGACCCACCTGACCCACCACATCTTTGACCCACTTGACCCACCTAACCCACCTGCTGCAAGGGTGAATGATGTGAGTGCAATTTCCTTTTCTGGTACCATCTTTAGTTTCATTTTCATTCAAGATTCTAGGTCTATCTAGGTAGAGGCCTCGTAGTATCAAAATTATTTTTAAGATTTGTTATGAAGATTCAAGTATATCAGATCACTTATCACATGATAAAAAGACATGCAACCTCATCAAAATTATCTTATAATCAAAGTTCATGTACAACAAATGCCTAAAGTTCTAATAAAATATAAACTTTTCGGTTTCTTTTTATAATTATTGACTATCCTTTTTAGTGCCACCTATTTAACTCGTAGAGAGAGGTTTTGCTAAGTTGAGGGTCCTACAGACTAAATTTCAAATGTTACATTTCTTAATCAAATGAAGCCATAAAATAAGATTGCAGTAGGCCTAAATCATTTATTCATGCATTTATTATGTTAGATACTGTATGTGTGAAAATTATCCAACAAAAAATCGTCAAACTAATATTTTGTTGCTTCAATTCAAACTTCATTAACTTCCGCTAATGTTAGATTTAAGTAGAAAGTTGTATATTTGATGTAAGAATGATATTCATTGAAAAGCAAATGGAGTAAGCATGCAAAACGCGTGAATATTATTATAATAGTAATTCAAGCTTACATTACATAATTACATAAAAATGAACTGATATGATATGTACGAGTGCGTCGTGATAGCGACCACTAGTGACATCATGTAAATATTCCTATTTTTTGTTGATACCACATCAAAATATCAAAACGAAACTTTTTATTGATACGAAGTGACAAAAAATATCTCCTCACAGAGCTCTGCCGTAATAATTCTGTGTGAAAGGGAAAAGTCTATATCAATGACCATCGCATGAATTATCGTACGTATTTCAGATTATCATGTATCGAATGAGCAATGAGATGCATGGAACATGTATGATGCGAAAGTAGATTGAACGGCTAAATAATTTAGAAGTGAAGCATGTATATTATCAAGATATTTTGATCAATTGCATATTTCGAAAATATTTAGGCTCTGATCAATCTTTACCCGAGATTTACCATTCTAATCTCTACCAGAGGATATTTTCTAAGAAAGACCAACAAAATCAAACGAAACAAACAAAACAAAGGTCAGCTGGCATTGCAAGAAAATTTTCAAGATGAATAGAACTTCTGAATACTTGACTTCTTCAGCAGCTGTACCTCCGAAATCAAGGTCACACATTATAGGGTATCGTCAGACATAGCGACAGAGAATCGAGCAGACACAATTGTACTCAAACAACTTCTCTCCACCAACCAACATCTCTCAGTAGACAGCAGCAATTGTCTTCGAGCCTTTAATTTGTGTGAATTCCGTCCCCATTCGAAACTGTATGAGGCGTGTGAAAGTCAATAGTGTTGCATATTTTGACTGTACACTGTAAATCGCTGTATAACAAAATTACATACAATTTGAAACTAACATCGGATACGAGATTCTCGTATGTTTACAGAGATCTGGTATGTTTTTCATACCACATCTCACTTACTTTCGTATGTGATTGGTATGTTAGCGATGCAATATATTCTATCTGTGAATGGCTGTTTTACACTGAAATACGAGTTGTTGGTATGTTTTATATACGAGACCCGATGCAAATTCATCCTTTTTCGCATGCCTCTGGTATGTGTTTCGTATGAGCAGCTTTAAGTCACATAGCAAAAAAATATATGTATTGCATACTACTGTCAAAAATTTTTTTGGTAATACCAGTAGTGAATATTTTTTGTTTGATAGAGTGATATTTAAGTACATTAGATTTACTGTGAATTTAACGCTCCACGAGATTGACGTTGCTGCTACTTGTCTAGCAACATTAATAGGACGTTTACTTAGCTCTTCTTTATGAACCTAGTTCACTAGCATCAATTCATTCAAACGATGTCTTTCGTGAAATCATGTTGACTTATATATCTCAAACAAAACTATTTTTGCGTTCGTGAATTATAATGCGTTTTTATTTCGGATTGATAATATGCTTAATTTCAAAATTACACAATGCATAATTGTTGATGGTTGAATACTTATTGATTATTCATGAAATGCCTTAGACTTATGTGTATTAAAATCGAATTCAGTATTGTAAGTTCGACTCTTGATTGTCATTATCTTACTACTTACAGAACAGTAGTAAAATATGTGCGATCTTTATTGACAAAAGGTCTTAAATCAACATACTTTGGACATGATTTATGCTTTCTTTTAACATTGTGCTGGTATGGCTTTAGTATGTAAAGCATACCACATTTGAAATAACATACGAAAAGCATACAACTATGTACCAAGAGAATACAGAAATATGCCAAAAAAATATTTTGGTATTCACCCTTCGTATGTGATTGGTATTGAGTGACTTACAGTGTATGCATCCATCACCCCTTTCAATGGCACTGACTCAATCATTTTTCATGAATGATTAGAAAACAAATAAATAAAGTTTACTGTATTTGAGATTGTCAAATCTATCATAGGTCAAACTGGTTGGAAGTGGGTCAGCGAAGTCTGACCCACGACCCACCTGACCCAAGGCATATGTGACCCACGACCCACCTGACCCACCAACTTTTCGGAAAAACATGACCCACGTGACCCACGCGATTTTGTGACCCACTTGACCCACCTGACCCACGACCCACGACCCACTTCCAACTCTGGTAATAATTCATAAGGGAATCACGAGCCATACAAAATTCATTCCTTTATTCATCACTGACCCGGTGATCTAGCAGGCATCCTTATTCAGGTCATGGACTTGAAGCCTAGGCGCGCGAACAATTCGAGCAAACCACAATTTCCCCTTTTTGTTTCTCTTAGCTGATGACTCTAGCCATGAATGCACATGAATACAACTTCCCTAAAATTGTCTATTCATGAGTTATCGAACTGCTTGAACGCCTTCATCGCGCGTGCGGGCGCGCATTTTTCCAAGCAGCATGGGAATAAAGGTGTTCAACAGTTACAAGGTGACCATTATGCCACCATAATAACGATTGTTTTTCGATTGCCTTGAACTACAGAAATATTTGCAATATACATGTACAATATTCTTTTTCATTTACTTCTCATTGTCACGGCCACACTTTGCCTCTGCTACGGCCGCAGGTTGCGCACCTCTGGACTAGTACAATTAAACGAACATGCACATTTAAACAATATTAATAACGCGTTGAAAATGCGTGACGTGATTACACAAAGACAAATTGTCTTGTTTGAGTGTTCGGGACTGACAGCCACGGTGAATTCATTTCTATGTTTGATGCACGGTGCTGGCTTCCAACGGCTGACAACGCTTTTGATCACACTACCTGTCCTACTTTAGTGTGAAAGTTTTGGTCTTTGTTATAGGCCTTCCGGAAACTTGTCAACGTACACTGTAAAGATCCGCAATTATTCTCAATTTATTTAAGAGATTCACAATTATTAAGTGAAATTTCGACGGGTGAAATACAGGATAAAATGGGAGCTATTCAGGTCCTTTCCCATTTTTCAACTGATAATGCAACTCAATATTTAGTTGTTTCATTTAATCATGAGATTGTTCTGATAAAATAGTCTATAATTCAGCTATCAAGAGCAAGAATCTACTACAGCTACACGTACATGCATCAGCAAATTGATTCTTCTTACGATCTCGTTACATTGATCCAGACAGATGCCCAAGTATGAAATTGAATTGATAACTGACAACTTGTTTCCATTATAGTTTTATGAACTTAAATAAGGCGAAACTTGAATTTGCGTTAATTGCACGACACAGACCAGCCCATGGAGCAAAATACGGAAAGATCAAAACTGTAGCGATCCATCGAACGATTGTGAGATTGGCTTCAATTCAGTGCTACAAAGTTGACACTGACGACAGTTTAATTGTCATAATCGGATTTACAGCCGTCGACAGTCATCCCCCATGAACAAGCTGGTTACCGTCCTGGTCGCAACACTGAGGATCACAAATTTTCGATTAAAATGGAACGATAAGCCACGCTGCTGATGATAGTCTTTTATTATTAAGGGTAGTTATAGTTTGGCTGAGAAAATTTCTAAATAATGCTGCTAAAAGAGACTAATATTTTACTACTATTGATGATCATGTATCACTGCTCACGGATGATACAGTTAGACTTAGAGCAAGGCGCAAAAGCTGATCGGCAACAGAAGCTTTACACTCTACTAGGGTGATGAGGAATTCAATATCAATTAGATGAAGGCTATTGCGGGCATTTTGGCGGGGTTGACTTGTCAATGAACTTGCTAGAAATTCTGACATTCGTCGGTTATATGCGGAAGTTGTGTAGTACAGCTTACGCGGTGTTAGTGAACATGCAGAATGACATGAATACAAAAATCAATCTCGTTAGATTTCTGACTATTAAAGCTATTTCAACATGTTTCAATGACGTATTGTTGAAATAATACAATGTCCACAAGTTAGAGAATAGTGACAATGACTTATGTTGATGATCGATAGCAATGTTTGTCGACAGCTGAATACAATTTAGGATTTTAAACACAAATTATTGACGCGTCTATTGATGTTCCTAACCGTCGTTGATGGTGATCGAAAATTTCAGTCATCGTGAGAATTTGTTGAAATAGTTTCTAATGTCTCTAAAATGTTTAGCAGGGTTTCAGGCATTGTCTGGGATATCATTTTTGTCTCCACAAAATGATAGACAAATAGAATAATGGATGGACTTGTCTTCATGATTTTTGAGAAAGAAGTTTAAATACAAAATAAAATGTCTTCACAAATAACAAATGCAGACGAAAACAATTTCTCAGTACTACAGATGCAACTAAAGCCCACATTAGGAACTCATTGATTCACCACAGAAAGCCGCCAGTGTGACCGTCTGCAGGGAACAAAGTTTAAAATGAGATTTTCACATAATGATGTGACACCTTAGCCAATACGAATCTTCACGTCTGCCGATTTTTACCCGATTCCTCTTCTTTTCTTCTTGTCAGACAGGACTGAAGAAGACACGTCATGTAAATTCAATGGGAAGCAGACTGAGATTTCGGCTAATCGACATTTATGTGTTTTCTGTATTTAAGTGAGAAGTGCAATGTCTAAATCAGCGTCTCTTTTTTTGCATGTAATACATCCGGTTCATGTTCTATCACGTGCATGTACTGTCCGTTTCATAAAAAGTGGATCATCCTAAAATTTGACTAAATAAAACATAAGTATGATACATAAAGCATTTTTCATGTTATTTCATGTCCCTAATATATTTAAATGTCCTTATATAATCTGATAAGCTATGATACAGTAACGGTTCTTAAGAAGCTAATATTTTGTGGCCCTACCCTTATTGTCAATGACATTACCAATTCGTCTAGGCATTGATTCGATGATATCGTTGATTTTTGACTGATCTAACTTTCTCCACTCTCTTTTTAACAGTGACGTAAGTTGTGATACGCCATCTGTAGGTAGCAGTGAACGACGAACGTTACGTTTTAGAATACTCCATACATTTTCTATGGGATTCAGATCAGGAGAACGAGCTGGCCAAGATAATGTCCTAAGCCCTAATTGAGACTTGCATAAGGTGACTCTACTACTCCTGTGACACGTAGCATTATCATCCATAAATAACCAAGTCGATGGATCACCAAGTTGATCTGTCATTTGGCCAATGTTCATTCGTAAAACATTCACATAGCGTTCAGAATTCATGGTTCCTTGCTGTATGTGAAGTCTTCTACGAATAGTGGACTTAGAAATAGACGAGACTAGTGCAGCCATCTCAGTTAACGAGAGACTTGGATCAACTTTAACAAATCTCAAAATTAGGCGGTCTCTACGTTTGGATGTTTTGCGTGGACGGCCAGAGCCCTCTTTACGACAGAGTCGAAAATCATCATTATGCCATCGATGCACATTTGTGTAAGGGACATTTAGTCGCTTGCTTGTAGCTCGCAAAGAAAACCCTAGTTCTAGGAAGGCTGACACTTTGCCTTTTGTGAATGCGATCTCGTTATTGTTCATTTGTGCTTTGTATTGTTTTCAACCGGTAAGAGATAGATTTCTAGCTGAAAGCAATCAGGAGTGCTGCCAACCCCACCGCAACGAAGTCAGGAAGCTATGGAACATGAAGTCCAGTTAATCACATGTAGCAGTTACATTATTGTTGATGAATAATGGTGCTATACTGGCTCTGATTGATCGATTTTCTTTATTTTTGTTTTGCTTGATAGCTTTTGGCTTGTAGAACAACATATTACATAACAAAGGAAATAAATGTAATTTTATAAGAGTGAGGTATGATTTTGTGTAACATTGCTAAATGAAGATCAAATTATCTACTACTTTTTTTATCTATAACAGGAAAACAACTCAATATTCATGCTTGAAATTTCAAGCTTGAATATTGAGTTGTTTTCCTGTTATACATGTGATTAACTGGACTTCATGTTCCATAGCTTCCTGACTTCGTTGCGGTGTTGGCAGCACTCTTGATTGCTTTCAGCTAGACTATCTCTTACGGTTGAAAACAATACAAAGCACAATGATTAACTGAGATATCTTCCAAATTTCAGAGAAATTCGTTCAAGATTGATGAGCTTTTCAAGAGCGTAAGAGGCCCTCTCAGATATAATTATCAATACAACAGACAAAAAAATGCTCAGATGTCAATAGTCATTGTCACTGTCGAAATCAATGGGGTTGTCTTGTCTGTCTGGGAGGCCATCAGTCCTGTCTGAAGGATAGGATTGGACGATTGAGATTAAAATAAGATCTGAACAATCTCCCCTCCCAGACACATACATCGTCCCGGGTACGAGGTAGGTGCGACTCTACTTGATTTGGCTGGCATTTGGACCAATGGCCGTTGAAGTTAACATACAGCAAGGAACCATGAATTCTGAACGCTATGTGAATGCTTTACGAATGAACATTGGCCAAATGACAGATCGACTTGGTGATCCATCGACTTGGTTATTTATGGATGATAATGCTACGTGTCACAGGAGTAGTAGAGTCAACTTATGCAAGTCTCAATTAGGGCTTAGGACATTATCTTGGCCAGCTCGTTCTCCTGATCTGAATCCCATAGAAAATGTATGGATTATTCTAAAACGTAACGTTCGTCGTTCACTGCTACCTACAGATGGCGTATCACAACTTACGTCACTGTTAAAAAGAGAGTGGAGAAAGTTATATCAGTCAAAAATCAACGATATCATCGAATCAATGCCTAGACGAATTGGTGATGTCATTGACAATAAGGGTAGGGCCACAAAATATTAGCTTCTTAAGAACCGTTACTGTATCATAGCTTATCAGATTATATAAGGACATTTAAATATATTAGGGACATGAAATAACATGAAATAACATGAAAAATGCTTTCTGTATCATACTTATGTTTTATTTAGTCAAATTTTAGGATGATCCACTTTTTATGAACCGGACTGTATTAGGCTACTGACAGCTGATGTATCAAAAAATGTTTTTGATAAAATGTTATTAAAAACCGAAGTCTGCTTAAGTGCTTCCCATTGGATCTACATGTTTTTCTTTGACACTGTTTGACAAGAAGAGGCACCGAGAAGATCGTGCGCAGGCACGAATGGGTTAATGTGTCACAGCATTTCTCCCGTTCTGGTATCCTTTCCAATGTTTTTGTCTGCACTCGCTATATGCATGATGGCTACTTGTACATTGCAGTTTGATTGTACATTGATTAGCGATTCAAAATCATTAACTCCAATGTAAACTGTTGCGTACAGTTCCGTTATCACAAGAATGTAGACGCTTTCTGTTTTGTCATTGTATCCCACGATTATTATCTTAAAATTTTAACGGATGATGTCATCCTAAGTTAAATTTAAAGGGAAGCTACATTTTGTATTAGTTTGCACTTCAAGGTGACTGACTCACTTGAACAAAATTTCCAATTCTCTGGATAGAATTGTTAATGGTGCTTAGTTAATGGGTTTGATGAAATTTTTCAAAAATGAGCGTTTTTCGGCACATGATCGACTTCTTCTACCTGCACTACAGATATAAATTGCCTTGTATGTGTGTTGGGATCTGATAAGCGTTTATTGGCAAAAAGTGCAACCAACCTCCAAATGAGAATCATGGAGGTGAAAGCAGCATCATAAAGTCAATTTGAAGTAATGTCATTATCTAGGGTGAACCCCTCCCCGAAGCCCGTCCCGCGCCCGCACTCTGAAACCCGCCCCTCAACTATGCCCCGCGCCCACAGGGAAGTCCCGATGTTCCAACAAATTGAGGGACATATTTTTTAGCCACTAGAGTGCCCCTTTTGAGAGCATTGCATTTTGAGAGGATTTCCTAAAGTGCAATGGGTCGTTGTAGTTGTGATGCACGCTACGGTAGGCTATCATGTTAAGACTGAGAAATTAGATAGTTTCATGGAGATCAGATCTATGTTATCGCAAAAGTCTAGAGAGGACAATAGATGACTAGGATGACAGCAGTTTGGACTCAGACAGTGGCTCTAGTTGAGGACTACTTTGCCTATAAATATATATTTTGAGATATCTTCTGATGTAGATGCCGTATAGCCTAATCTTTTCACGTCGAGGAAGATCTACTTGGGAGATACTTTCTGTTTGAACATGAGTGAAATAGGACTGTTAACAAAGCCTGTAGACGCATGAAAGAAAATTCTAAAAGATTGTGACCACAGATTTACGATTCTAGCTCACATTTTTTGAATGATTGATCTTCATAATCCATTACAAACAATCTTCATCAGAATGATATTCCAGTGTGTCTCGAAACGATTCTACAGGCGATCTTGTAATTTCATCTTTAATGGTTGACCATGTCATAAATTTTCAAAAGTGACAATCGTTGTGAATGATTTATCTTTCACGTTCAAAGAAGACACTAACATCATGCTACAAAACACAATATTTATTGCTTCTTTATTAAGAATATTATGTTCTATTACTTACAGTCTGCATGACTAATCGTCCGCTATTAATTGATGCGATGCTATAACATCAGCAAGAGATGTCGTTGCATATTGTTGATAAGGATGTTCACCCTAAGTAAACATAAAGTATTGAAGGCTTTCTGCTAATGAGTCCTCAAGCAGACTTGCAAATTGCACAATATTGAATGACATATACATGAATGATACATGCTTTGAATTATCACTGTTTCCGTTATAGATGCATGTTGAATATATTTCATGTACACTCTAGCTAACGCAGATATCTAGCAATCCGACACTATGGGCAGTTTGATCGGTGTAAATTTTGATTCATCAAATGGAGTATCGATATCTTAAAGAAGCTATGCTATTTTGATTTGTAAGGCCTACAGATTGAGTGAACTAATGATATAGTGACTATTCCTAAGACAAGGGTCTATTTTTCTATCACATCAACATAGCTGCACTTCAATGCGAATAAGTGATTTGGGTTTGATTCAATTCAAAATTTTCTACCTATCAGGCTCGACCAACATCGAGAATCGTGATAAACAATTATTTTCTAAAGTACCGGTATATTTAAAACTAATTCAGGTACATTCAATTGCTAAATAGAATTTTTCGGAAGTTAAGATAGGCCCGCATGACCGCCCCGCGCCCTCACCTTCGAGCCCGCAGCCCGCACATGGAGGCCCGCCCCGATGCGGGCACACCGTAGGTCATTACACAATACGGAACAGGAGAAAATAAAACTATTTTGTCTACGAAACGGTCTAACACATGGCAACATAAAACGATTGCTTCGCTCTGATACATTCGGCAGCCAACGATATAAGACGTGTGAATAGACGAGGCTTGCATTATTGAAAAGATTCATAGCAAGCCTCGGACGTCTCTCATAAATAGAAAATAGCCATACTTTAAGGCTATAGCCATACTTTAAAGCCATACATAAGGCTATAGCCATGCCTTAATAAGCGTGGTTTTTCGACCGGCCCAGCTAGATAAATCATGTATATCCAGGTATAGTTAGATATATCACGACCCTGGATGATGTAAAAAGCACGCTTACAAAATCTTAGGAGCCGTTCATCTACGGCTTTGCCGGGATTCAAAAATACATGTGATGCATAATCCATAACAGACTGCATTATTGCAAGGAAAACTTCTATCAATTGATCGCGAGTCAGCGTAAGCTTTAAAATACGCACCACATACAATCGTTTTGACAATTTTGCAATAATGAAGTCAAAGTGGTTAGACCAGGTTGATCTGTCATTTAACATTAGACCCAAGACTTTTAAAACGCTGACATTCTTCAATGAGGGAACGGGATGTAGGGTACAATCAATGGTGTTAATATTTAATACATGCGATTTGTTATAATTGATGAACATACGATTTCTCTTGCACCAAAATGTGAAATGATTGATTTCACTGTTGACAGCACTTGAATCTTCAAAATGATCCTTCAATACAGGTATGACTTAAGTGACATCATCTGTGTACTTGACACCACAAGTTCTAGAATCAAAAGCCGAATATGTTGATATGAAAATAGAAGAGGTATGGCCCGAAAATGGAGCCCTATGTGGAACACAGGTTGAAACATTTGCTATTTGGTTTAACTTGTCACCAAGTCTTACGCGCTTTTTTCTATTCATGACGTAGCTCTCAATCCAATTACTGAGTTCTTCACATTCTGGAAAATTCAATGTGCGGAAAATAGTGATAAGAAGATCGTGGGGAACAAAATCGAAAGCGTGACTCATGTCAAAAGTTAGAAATGCGTACCGCTCCAAATCAGGATCATCTAAAGATCGTGCAATATTTTCCTGAATGTAGTGGAAGAATTCCTTCTGTAATCAAACTGTGAACTGTCATAACATTTCTCGATCTTTTACAATATCTGAGCATAATGGCCTTCTCGTTTATTTTGGACAAAATAGGGAGAAGTGATATCGGTCGTAGTTTCTCTTTTTGAACAGGCAATGACCTAGGGATTGGTAAAATGTCTGCCAATTTCCAAATGTCAGGAATACAAGTATGAAATGACAAATTGAAAATAAAAGACCGAGGCTCAGAAATGCCATCAGCCGATGAACAGAATTGGGGGGATAGAATCACTTCTCACTGCTTTGTCTGTTCGTAGTTTCTTTAAGTAGTGGCTGATAAGCAAAGGTTCACAGATATTTATATTGTTGCTTGAAGGAATAGTTGTCATATAATTGTCAGTATGGATCTAGAGATGATTCCTCAATACTGATGGTCACAGCCAGAACTAGACACGAGTGGCAAGAAAATCAATTTTCCAATGAAAGCAATGTAAATTCAAGTCAGATTCTGCCGAGCTAGAGCATTGACACCACATTAAACGATCAAAGTCAGTAAATTTAGATCGTGAGGAGTCGAACTGTGTGAATAATATTTCCACGTGATGAATCTATCACGGAGAAAAGTTGAGTCAAAAATATGTACTTTTCACTTGACAAATATTAAATCCTCAATGTGACAGTTGAAGCTCCCGTTCTCCCTAATGCGACTTTTTTCATGCATTAGGCGTGCTTGGCCAATCACGTTAGCCAAAGGGCGACGAATAATACGAATGATTTTCATCTCCATATCATTCACTTGGCATTGTTGCATAGCCTACAATGACTGAGATGATGAGTCATATCACCTCTACTCTACCCCAGACAGACGCAAATGAATCCATCTCTGTGACCTTCACTGACTGTCATCGTCGCCCTTCACCTATAAGTGAAAACACAGAAAAACTGAGAAATTTCTTGATATAGAATATTTTTCCTCATATGAATATCCCATGTGAAAATAAATTTGAACGCACTGTCCCATTGCCTATGAGATTCTCATTTCTATCAACAAGCCTATCTATTTCAGTGTTTGAAATCATAATTCAATAGGTAAATTCATTGAAAAAAAAAATTGGTAGGGAATATTTTGCTAATAATCGCAAGATATGACCGGGCGCATTAAGCATTTTCAAAGTGAGGAGCGATTTCTGGAAACGCCCTAATATGTTAGTTAGTATGATGCATTTTTTCATGAGTAGTGCCATTACTTCCTTGTTTTTTAGGAAATCGAACGAGAAACAAAATGAATCCTAGGATGCTCTTTCTCACTTTCTCCTTCAAACTGTGGTCAAATTTTATGAGTTATAGCATCATTCATATATGAGACCTCTTGCGAAAGCACACAAGCGTCGTTCTGCAGCTTGCATTGTTTCAACATCAGACGCATGCTTTACAAATCAAAAGTTTAAACAGCGCACTTTTGAACGAATGACAAATATTTTGAAATTTTCTTATGAGACAAAAGAAGTTTTATTATTTCACTGACTGATAAAATTGATGAAAATAATAAGAAGCGCTGTAGACAGAAACGCATATCATCATGCGAATATGAATAGTATCAGCTGTTGATTTTTCTAATTTCGGTTCATTCAGACAATAAAACTTGTCGACAACTCATATTAATCATTTTTCAACATGAATATCACGAAATGAGGATGTAGCAGAGCATTTCCAGTTGCATTCGGTGTTCCAAGATAAAGACTGATAAACGGAATATACTCGCTTTTGTATCGATAAGCACTTTAGAGCAAAAGCACAATATCTAATGAGGAATATTAGTAGAAGTCGATTCAACTGTCGGCTGAAGTTATCGCAGACACTCATGCTGAAAATTTGTATCATAAAATTGTTGAAGAATTTTATAATTGCTTGAAAGTCAATGGAGAATTCATCATTTCGTCGTGTAATCTCTCTTTTCAACTTGATGCGAAGTTGCGTATCAGTCTGCAATTCTCAATAAAATAGTTTGCCTAACAATTTTCAATCATCAATCCAAAGATAAAAATTATATTGTTTTGAAATTTTTGCCAAGAGATACCACAAGAAAGCGTGTAGTCGCCTTTTACAAGCAAGCCCTGCAGGGAATTATTTTAATTTTGTCTCTCATAGGCGACAGTTCTTCAATCTCTCAATTATTATCAGTGAATTAAGAATATAAGTTTTGTTCCACTCGAATGGGAAAAGAGAATAATTGATCGTGTCTACAAAATGTATCTGTCAAGCCGGATCACATGAAAGAATCCATTCATTCATCTATTGAAGTCTTAACCCCATGCCTCTTTCAGTGTATCTCGACTAATCGCACTAGAATCACACTGTCTGACTTAACACTACCGCCTGTGGAGAGTGGATGAATCTGACGAATACTTCAGACTCTCGAATTTTGGTCGACAGCGGGTAGAATAATAACAAAAATATTAACCACTGGCCGCATTGTTACTTTCATGTTCAGTACTTGCCAACCAAGCACCATACCTGTGTGTGTGTGATTGTCAGCCCACTTTAAATCTAAACACCTATGAAAGAGAAAAGTTTGTTTGAAATGCGGGGGTAAGATATCGCTGCTGAGTCTTAGGGTTTGAATGGTATATGGTTTGACGTTTTGTCAATTATTGAAAGTCAGTATACATGTACATGTACATGCATAGAGCAAGTATATTTAGGTAGAGTAGCAAACTAAATTTTGAATTTTAAAATGTTATTAAATTCCCAATGTGTATATAGTTTCGATTTCATTAAATGAACATGAAACGACACCAGGTCGAGACCCATTACCATATGTGAGAAATGCAGTTTTTACACGTTTGAAGAAAAGTAAACAAATTTGACTGATAATTATAGCTATACAGAATAAGGAATAGTATTCCACAAATCCTCTATATCACGTCAATTTGGAGAGGCAATATAGTTTTAAATTAGCAATGCGATGGGTTACCATCACTAAAAGCTCAGCTGTATCATAATAAGATTATTTTCTGAAGCGTGATCATATCACAAACTGCCACTGAATGAGCAAAACATCATAATCAAGGGAGCTTATCATAATTAACTTTAAAAGATGTTAATGGGTCCACATT
Organism: Prostheceraeus crozeri; assembly: GCA_907163375.1. Taxonomy (NCBI): domain Eukaryota; kingdom Metazoa; phylum Platyhelminthes; order Polycladida; family Euryleptidae; genus Prostheceraeus; species Prostheceraeus crozeri. The sequence continues at coordinate 49,999 of CAJQUW010000938.1, read as the reverse complement.
ACTATTCAGATTCAAGTAATCACGCCATGTGAATTATGAAATCATATCGCTGAAAATTGAATTAAAAGCATGACATCTCAGCTAAGAAGCACATCAGTGAGATCTCAACTTTTCCTTAAACGCTTGCAGGGACTTGTATTACAATGCAGTTCATGAAATTTCCCAGATCATCAGCTTAATTTCCGCTTAATTAAGATGGTTTTTAGCGAATATTCATTCCTTTTGATATCCAACTTGTTTCATACTACTTAAATAGGGGCTTCATGTCGGTAGTATATAAATTTGCAAATATTTAGCTTTTTAAAAACCGCTCAAATAATTTTTTGGATCACACGAATGTAATCCACGTGAAAAACTGAATTTTTTGATATAAAAGTTTTCACTGCATGCAGACACTTTTCTGAGTCGACACTCTACGTACACTTATATATTACTCCATGTCTACATGTACATCAGTGCCACTTTTAACTTTCACGGAAATATAAAGCTTACTTCAATTCATTCGAATACATGCAATACGGGGAATGCGAGAATGACAACGAAGAAGAAAATTGAAAAAAATGAAAATAATACAATATTCAAAGTTATGTGAGACAGTGTTCTGTGTTGCACTTTGACCGGTGTGAGTAGAACTTAGGAGAAGTGAATTTAAAACAACGCGATTCAAGCGATTCTCATAGGTCGACGTTCTCTGATAGAAGTCTCTTATCAGTCTAAAGAAAGTGCATGATGTTTTTAGAAACATCCATGTGTTAAAGATAACCATTTTCACAATTCAAGATAACTATCGTATAGAAGCAGCTGGTTGTCGTTTGCGAACTTTTTTGATAGAGATATGGAGAGAAAATTTTGGAATAATGTTCCTCTAGAAATATTGCCAATATTTTTCGATTTCGATCCAATCAATAAATGTACTTTCCGAAGCTGAACTTTGTACGAAATTTTGAATATGCATGTGACGGTTGAAGGATGGCACGAGACTGAATTCTTTTTGGCTGAATTTTAATTGTTAGTCCAATGGAAGGAAATTCTCGTGATGTGATTCTGGGGGTAACTCAGAAATACAAGTGAATTGGTTGGCCTCACGGCCGACTCAGTTACGCATCGTTCAAAACGCTTTTAATCGGCTGATAATGCAAGAGAAGAAAACGAACCTTTCAAAACTATGAATTGAAAATACAGTTGAATGCAATATTTCGCTTTCGGAAAACACAAGACAAAAAATAAACCAAGCTCAAACAGTAAGAGACCAAACCAACCACCCTCTAGAATAAAATAAATTCAAAACATGATATAAGAGACTTTCAAGCTGTCTTGCAATGAAAAATTTGGTTTTATAAAACCAATTAAACCTGTAAAACCTTTAAAAATCTATAAACAGTGGAAAGATTATCGCTTTTAGGTTCATTGCTTTAAAATATACACAGAAGTCATGAATCGCAATATTTGTGACACTCAAATATGAGGAAAGTACATGCCATGTGAAAGAATTCAGTTGTTTGCGTTCCTGAAACACGCATGCATGTTCCTATAGGCGCATGTTGAGATCATCAGTAAAGTGAAAATATGTGTCAGCTATTTTCAGAAGGAATGTTCCAGACCATCGCAGCTCAGAATTCTAGTGAAGCTTGAAGTGTCTGATCAGACTCGCACAATTCATTTTATTCAAAGGATCTTAAATCACATCCATTTCAAAATATTAATTGAAGTCACATCTCAAAATCAGAAAAAAACATGTTGTATAATGACTTTATATTATATATAAACTATTATATTACTTAATATTATATTTTTAAATTCAAATTGATTTACATGAAATTCACAGATAAGCGGCGTTCAGAGTTACGTACACGTATAGCCCGAATGTTCCATCAAAAAATTTTGTTGACAAAGACTTTCCTTAAGCAGGACTGATTTGGAATGCAACTGAAGAGGATCCAAAACAGTTCAAGAATTTCAAATTTCTAATCAAAGTGCAACCTGAGCTGCATCAGCATAATTTGCAAAGTAGGTAATATACGCCACTATGCACTCTTCAAATAATGCCCATTAATGTGACTCATATTTTCTTTAATGAAGCTGAATTTAATGATGAGAATATTGGGGAGTTTGTTGAGTTATCTGGTTGGAAGCTTGAACAAAATTACTTCGTGAAAAAGCACTAGTATCATGCGCAAGATAGTAAGATACAAGTGCTTTTTCGTTAAGTGGGCCTATTTTTGTCAAACATATGACATGGGGAGCATCCAGATAACTGAATTTAATAACATCATGATTCGAAAACAGATCGTTTGTAGACAATGGATCAGTTAAACTTTTGTAAGGCCTATGCATAATGCATCTTATAGATTCAAAACACCCAGCGCCATTGGTAACCGAACTAAGTTTCACGGTTAACAAGCATTTCATCGAAGATCTTGACGTATTTTCAACAGCCAAGAGCAATGATAATAATACCTCGCATGACGTTGATGTCTCATCGTGCAGATTGAGAACGGTCTTAAAGTCTATTTTCTGAAAGATTTTCTTTAAGTCTACTTTCTGAGGTCGCGTGACCTGCTAGGAGCGCTGCACGCGGCGATTCTTCATCGGTTGTGAAGACGACCACCATTAATCGTGAAGGTTGATATAGCCTACATTAAATGATGCTGCTGTGTCATATAACTGCATGGTCAACCCACATTTTTCATCAAATACACTACAAATAATTGCTAACACATCAGTAATCAACTAGTGCATTAGCTGGTCATGAATATGTGCCCGTTTACTTATGTGCCATGCGCTTTCAGAAATCAAAATGATGCGTGTACTTGAATATTATGTTCCTTTATCTGTTTCACAGATCGTTTCACAATATGTTGCAACGATGCATACTTTCAAGCATGCTGACCATCACTGCACTGACCAGATGACAGCCAAATTAAAGTACTGAGCATAGCCTTGCACAGCCCATGAGTTCAATGTGGAATATTAACATTCAATGAAATTCAGCACCCTCTTCAATGAAAAGGTCGTGTCAAATTTTTAAGAGTTGATTCAGATTCTGTGCAAAATCTAATTCGCACTGCATCTTTATGTACGGCATATTCAACGAATCTCAAAGTCGACACATCATCAAAATCTGATGGATAGTTCATGCTGTCAGTGAATTCTGCCGTCAGTGCCGTCTATTGCTATGTCACTCAGGCGAAAGTGTTTCATTTTTATTCGATTCTGTCTACGTTTATTAGTGCGAGTAGTTAACTGTCCACAAGAAATACTTAAAGCAACAATGATAACTTGCATTGAATGTGACAATTCTGTTTAAATAAGCGAGTTAGAATGAATGCCAACCTCTTTTTAATGATTTTGCTTTTAAATTTGAGATTTTGATAGGCTGAACTTTCAGCGTTTCGAAATTTGTTTGCTGATCACCAACCGCATCCATCGAACGTCCGTCCGTCGAGAACATATTGGAGTCATGAACACAGAATTTTCTGATTTGTTGAAAATGCTACAAAGACTTATGCATCTTCGTTTTCATGCCAATGCTTCATATTTTAATATACTATGTACTGATAACCCTTTTTTGGATATCCCAGTGAATTTGTGCAATTATTTTTGAATTGCAATGTAGTTGCAGCAATTTATGCTATAATGTCGACCCAATTAATGCAATCATGCACCGTAGTCAATTAGGCCTACTGATAATTGTATTTTTTAATGATCGTGATTGTGAAAACAGAAATTAAATTTTGATAATATAATCATAAGATCATTGAACTATAATAGAAACCGTGCAGATTGGAATATGGGTTTATGACGTTTGAGCATTTCTTGAAATACTAAGTCACTCATCTGAACAGTTAGCAGTTATTGCACTAGACCTTAGCGCAGGCTTTGACAGTATACGACATTGACTGTTATAGCAAAAGCTTGAAGCTTTTGGATTCGGTAGCTCAGCATTACACCCTATGAAATCTTACTTAAATGATAAAAATAATTATTTATGTGAGACTAGATGGATGAAAAATTGATCAAAGTTATTGCATAACAAAAGTCTCAGTCAGTTCCTTCATTATAGAACATTTACACAAATGATCTCATCATTCTGATAGAATCATTGGACGCATTAATGTCAGCCTATGCCGATGATATCAGAATATGGATCAACGGAGGGGACATATCTGATGTTCTAAGTCTATTAACTGAAACTTTGAATGTGATTTGTCACTGACTAGATAAGAACTAGATCTATATGAAATTGATCAATGACAAGTGTCAGTATACCGCATGGGGAACAAAGTCAGAGGATCTTATTTTTCTGTGAATGACGAAAATCTTGTTCAGTCTGGTAAAATTCGACTGCAAGGCGTGGTTATTGACAAATCATTTACGTATGACGGCCAAGTTGATACTACTACTCGTACAGTAGTTTGGAAGGTAAGTGGTATTAATCGATTGAAAGGATTTATTGACAGGAAAGTCAGATGACGTGTAATTCAAACCTATACAAAACCGCATTTCGACTATGCTTCATCGCCTCTACCGCATCACAAACTTCACGACGTAAACTTGAAATGATGTATGAGAGATACCTGCGTCATGAACTATTCATCCTCTGTTGAGTAGCTGCAAATATCTTTGAATACATTCGGTTTACCAGAAAATTGGTAGGCTATTTGACGTTGCACCGATTAATGAAATCTATCGAGAAATCTTGGACTATGTAGAAGAATGATCAGAATACAATGGAAATAATGAAAACATCCACGGAATCATCGTGCATTGCTCAAATTCCTCATATACATATTTTCCAACCAGCTCCAGAGCGATCTCAGTATGATAAAAATTCTATCCATTATTTTGGAGCTAGTTCTTGGAATAGAATTCCTCCAAATGTCGAGAGCCTGTCATCACAAATTGGCAATTGCGTTAGAAGCTATTCGGAATTACTTAGCATGGAAGTTTTTGCTTTCTAAGAGCGAACGCTTTAACGAATGCTTAATTCTATTGATTGACAAAGCATTTTGTTCTAGATGAGTGTCGTCAGCGGCTGGTATGTGCTTAGTTGAAACAAACCGACTGTTCTGTTCGCTCTTCAAAATTTATGGTCGAGGTCGGCGTCAGGCTTCAACTCTGTGGGATAGAATGGAATCGATGAAATCTGCTGATTTTTGCTAGGAAAGGATGGTACAGTAATCTTGTCCAATATCAAATGTTTCAATTGTCAAAATTTAATTCAATAATTTTACCATAATTTGCTTTATCAACATAATATGTAATTATTAACTGCGCTTAAAATCTATTTACATTAGATTTCTACCAATTTTAATATATTTTACCAAACTGGCGCTTTCCATGGATATGATGCTGATTGAATATATATTTGATTGTCAATTATCGGATTTTGGTGTAAATTTCAATGATTTTGACAGTGATGTCGCATATATAAAGAGGGTGTAGTCACGGAGTAGGGATACATAGGTAGAGTGTCGACTCAAAAAAGTATCTGTATACAGTAAAAAAATTTATATCAAAAGATTCAGTTTTTTCGAAGATTACGTTCCCGTGGTCAAAAAAATTATTTGAGCACTTTTGAAAAAAGTCAAAATTTGCCAATTTATATACTACCGAGATGACTCTCCTATATGAGTAGTATGAAGCAAGTTGGATATCAAAAGGAATGAACATTCGCTAACAAGCATCCTAACTAAGCGGAAATGAAGCTGATTATCAAGGAACTCTAATGAACGGCATTATAATGGAAGTCTTCATGAACAATTCGAGATCTTATTGTGCTGTCGTGGCTGAAATTTCATATTTTTTATTCAATTTTCACCGGCATGATTTTATGATTCACTAAATTCATGTTTCACTTCTTGAATCTGAATGGTGATGTGGACCCATTTACATCTTTCAAAGTTAATTGAAATCATGTCTTTGATTCTGTTATTTTGCTCTACCAGTGGCAGGTTGCTTATGAAATGATCACGCTTAAGAAGATTCTCTCGAGGTTCAGCATGAAAGCAATAGCAGGTCATCGAGTTGCTAATTTAACAAACATTATCTCTCCAAGGTTGTCATGACACAGACGATCTGTAAAATAACATCATTTCTTTCTGCTTTATGCTATCATGATCAGTCAATTCCGTTGTAATTTCTTCAAAACTGCATAAATGTGCATTTCTCACATTTGGAAACAATTCCGACTGTATCTCCTTTGAGTTCATTTAATAAAATCGAAAGTGTATACACATTGGGGATTTAATAAATGCGGAGTTACCACTCTAGTTCTACCTAATATACTTACTCTAGGGGTGTAGTATTTATTCAGTGAAGATGTTTTGATGGATGTTTAAAAGTAATTTTAAGCACGCACGAGTGCAATATAGTTTGATTCTGATTTCTGATATCAGTCATGCAATGTCCCTTTTCAAGAATAAATAAGATTAATTCATATATGCTCTTCTTACATGGAACTGCTCCACTTTCCACGGACCGAAGCGTATGATTGTAGAAGTTATTCATCGAAGATGAAAATTTGATTACGCTATGGTTGATCCATGGAAACATGAAGGTCTGTGTTAGTCAAATGTACTCTCAAGATTACGTTTGTTCTCTCGGCTATTTATGCAGTGAAGAAATCACATTGCAACGAACAACGTAGAGATATTTTAGGAGTCACACAAATTTGAAGGGTCTCTGAGGGTCTCTCGTTCAAGTTCTGGTTATAAGCTTCTGTAAAGTGTGCAAGCTTCTATCCCACTTTTGAATTCTTGGTTTGCTAACTTCAGCATTAGCTGTCAATAAATCATCATGAGTAATGAGTTGAATGACATGACGCTCAAATAGCATGTTATTCATTTGCGGTTTATAGCATTCCCTAGACGTCAATGTACAATAAATTTTCAAGATTGACGTTTTTGCAATAAATTCTAGTTAAAATAATCTCACAGAATTACCTGGTAACTAGCCTAGAAACGTATATCAATATTTTTGATATTCTAATTATACAGCATTTATATCTATTTGTCAACATAAATTCAACAGCATTTGCTGCCAGTGGTTAGTTTTATTAATCATTTATCAATATACTTCATTAAATAACGGAGGAATCATGATACATCAATGATCTTTCTGATGTCATGCCTGTAAATGACACAACTTGACTCGTGGAACATGCATGTAAAAGTCATTGCATCTATAGGCCTATTCCTATAGGCCATTTCTTAAATGCAATGACTCATTTACATGTAATAAAATATATGGTAAACTGATTACACTTCAAGCACTGAAATTGCACTTGCTATGTGCTGTTCCTTGGCAGGGCACATCTGTCTTGAAATTCTGTTCTTTCCATTGAAAATAATGTTGCTTAGAGGAACGCAGTTCTTTCCGGCTTTAAGCAACGTTGCCGCGACTTCAAGCCGCACTGTCAAGAGAAATCAATGCCATCGAAGTGAAAAGAAATTGTTGCAGCAAACGCTACTTTCTTTCCAGCATTTCGGATGATTGATGGAAACTTTTGATAGAAATTTCGAGTTTTTTTACTTTTATTTTTCAATTTTCTTCATAATCGAAGTGAAGTTCACTACCCAATGTAAAACATTTTCTGGTCTCATTTGGTTTATATGAGAATCACCTTTGTATGAAGCTTCTTGCTATCCGACATAGTGACTGAAATATTCCAAATTCCCGATCGGCTTTAATCTCGAAAGGGCTGGGATGACGGGCGGCCGCAGTCTTTAAAATTGGTCGGACAGCTCCAACCATGAAAATATCAAAATCTGATCGAAAATCAAATTAATGTATCAAATGAGCATCCTTCAATATCACTTCCGGCGCACTATTGGGCGGAGCAAGCACTTTTAGGACGGGAGCTACTGACACTTTCTTTCTAAATTCGCGCACAAAGAGCTTACTAGCATGGATTTGTAGATCTTGAAACGCTGAATACAAAAATCAAATTCTTGAGTGTCACAGCCAGTCGCTTTCGGTTGTAGGTGAGGTTAAAGGATTCCCATTGGAATGGAATGGTAAAATTCAAGAAATATCTATGGATTGTGAATCACTTGGCTATTTTCGTATATTTTCTTTTGCAGAAAAGAAACTATTTATCAGAATGTATGAAATTTGAAACATGATTGAGTTCAGAACATCAACTTCGATATAAAAGTTGAAGTGAGTCACATGATTCAGTATTTGATGTCTAAGAGCCTCTACAAAATTGTAGAGGCTCTTAGACATCAAATACTGAATCATGAGACTCACTTCAACTTATATATCGAAGTTGATGTTCTGAACTCAATCATGTTTCAAATTTAATGGCAACAGTAAATTCTGATAAATAGTTTCTTTTCTGCAAAAGAAAATGTACGAAAATTGCCTAGTGTTTCACAATCCGTAGATATTTCTTGAATTTTACCATTGCATTCCAATGGGAATCCTTTAACCTCACCTATTACCGAAAGCGACTGTCTGTGACACTCAAGAATTTGATTTTTGGATTCAGCGTTTCAAGATCTACAAATCCATGCTATTAAGCCCTTTGTGCGCGAATTTAGGAAGAAAGTGTCAGTAGCTCCCAGACTATTTATAATGCATCTAAACGGCCCGATCTGCATATTTGACAGGTCTTTTTCGAAAGATAGACAGAATCGTCTGCCACAACAAACACTCCCATTTTCTCTTTATTTCTCTACACAACTTTAATCAGAATGCTAGTATTCTAGTATGCTAGTAATGATAGTAGTGGAAATACATGTACACGTCATGTATTTAGGATTATAGATCATCATGCTGATCATTACGCTATATTTGAATATGCGACTGCGGCTATTTTTCACTTTGAAGAAAATAGTCGCAGCTTAACCAAGTGGAGAGCAAAATTATCAGCATGTTTTAATTCATAAAGCTATGACATTGTGATTTCAAGGATTAAAAGAATATTGCTTAAATAATTGACTCTTAAGGTCCTTTCACACCGGACCGCGCCGTGTATGATCCATTCATGGACCGTGTCAGGTATGAATGGGTTTTTATATTATCCAAAAGAAATTATGTTGTTGCTAATCTAATCAGTACCATACGCACAAAAATCTAAGATTATTGAACGACTTTACAAAGTCTAATTTCAGTACGTTAATTCCCGACGCTATTGATGATTGTCAATATCAAGGCATCTTAACAATCTACGTCAGCAGATGTCTCATGTAAGGTCCACTAACAAGAAAATATTGCTACCGATGTAGAATTGTTTCTTCGCTGATTGGAGATAGCACACTGATTTCTTCTTTATTCATTAGAGAAGCACCGTGTTTGGTCATAGCGGTAGCTGGTCAAAATTGCGGCAGTGAGAAAAGTGACTGTCATTAATAAATCCAGGCAGTTTGTGTACGAGCTGTGATAACGATGCGATGTCTATGATGACATATTTCAAAGCACTTCAAAGTGTTTGCGTTCAAGAAGAGTATCTGTCAAAGCACTTGTGTTGAAAAAGATGTTCGATCGTTTCTACCTTCACATCAGCAATTAAAGAAGTAAGTAAGCACATCAGCGAGGATTTACAGTTCAAGTTAATTCTGTATGTGATCTTAGATTGTAGAGTTTTAAAGACCATGCTTATTATGCTTTCTATGTACATGTATATACAAATAATAATGATATATATTCATTTATATATTTCAGCCATTTACATTGATTCGTTTAAACTGAACGGACTATTAAATGAGTCAGTCGATTTGAGGATTTGAGGAGATGCATGTATTATTCAAAAGGATACGATCGTCTCTCAATTCAGCCTTTACATAATGTTTTCAGTGTCATTCTTGTATTTGTTTGCATTGAAGTAGTTCCTGGTTTCATTAACATTCATTAAGATTTATGTATAGGGCAATTGTATGCTACGAATAATAGCGGAAGAGGATTTCGTACATCTGATCGCGATGAAATGGTAACTCTTTCCATAAAAACAATCATTCTTGCACAGCATCGACCTCCTGATTGAAATTACTCCCATAAAAATCTTTTTATTCTTGGTGAAGCAGGTCATTGAATTAAAAATCACATAAGAAGTGTCAGATTATCCTAAGAAATAAAGTAAGAAATTTTACTCAGAAAAAGTAATTTTCCGCCTTACAGTTGAGTCACATACAAATCAGTAGATATTAGAGAGAATTCATTGCAGAAATGAACTTGTCCATTTTACTGCCTCCTTCATTCAAGAAGGTTAGAGAATAAATTTTTAGTATTTATATAAAACACCTAATCTGAAGTAATCGTTAGAAAAATTGGTAAAAAGTGCGCATAAGTTATGCATATAAAGCAAGTAGAAGGAAGAGAATGGCCCATATACATGTACTTATGTATTTATATTATGTAAATTGAAGTATTTGGAAACATCTACAGACTGCATTCTTTCTAGATACTGTGTGTTAAATAACACATGGAACATTTTTCAATTTGACAATCTTTTCAAGAAATAGTCAAAGGCTGGGCGGGGTCCTGTCCGTGCGGTCCGAAGCTCGGTCCAGTCGGGAACGACCGACCCTCAATACGCAATAATGAGTGATTCATTTTTACAAGCTAGGATTGGGCGCGGTCCTCACTAAAGTAAAGCATGTAGACCCAACTGGCCTATGACCTAATATATGCCACGATACACGCCGGACTTACGAGTTGCAAGACATATCTGGAGTTGGGTGAAAGGTGAGATATACACGTCATTTTATGACTGGGTATGACTTAATTTAAAATTTAGGCCTACAAGAGTATTTAATATATCATGCAGTGTTATATGTATACTAGCATATGTCAGGACTACTACATGAAATATTCATATTATATATTAGTCTACCTACATTGATGTTGGCCTATGTCTCATTTAAAATTAAACCTATTCTACATAGTATAATTTTTTACGACCTGTAATTAAGTTACCTTAAATGTTCAATAGAGTGGTCTACCTCCTAGCCTACACAGACCTTTTAGTTTCTTTATATTTTACGGGTTGGGCTTATATGTAAGCAACATATAGTATAGGCATATTACTGTATTAAGTTTATGTAGAATTCTGTCATATACATGCGCACATTTCTTGTTAAAATAAAAAACAAAATATCTCAACAAAAGTTCACCTGAAAAAAATAATTGCCGAAGGTGTTTGATCTCTCAAAAGATGATGCTGTCGCTGTTACTGATGATGGTAGGCCAACCGTCGATTGTGTTGATGATCTTGACGGTGTTGTTGATAATGCCGCCGATGTTGATGATGATGATTTCGTTGCACATGTTTTAGAAACAGACCGTCCGCTTGCATCCCGTGTTGTTGTTGTCACAGTTACAGATATTTTTGGCGTCTGATGCGTTGATTTCAAGTGACGGTTTCATGTCAATGTTGATCCTATGAAAGAGTGCGATTTCTGACAGAACGCGGTTTGGGCACCAGCATTCCAAGACATACTCAGTGACCTAACGGCTGACGCGAAATGTTCGAATTTCGACAATACTTGCTCCGCTTATACGAGAAGCATCGATTCATCGCTATTCAGATCTCACCATGTCAAGTCAAGTGGAAGACAAAATCCGTGAAGCATAGACGGATTATATTACTATGCAGCAAAAAGACGCACGGACAGTCAGGTGAAATTAAGTTAACTGGTTACCAGTCTATAGATTGAATGTGACACGCATTCTTTGCTGAAACATTCTCTCGCTGGCTTGATAGAATATTTACAACTCGGGCTCACTGGATAGCTCGGTCTGGTCCAAGCGGTCCGGGCGTCCGTTTGGTCTGGACCGTGCCGATCCTCCCAACCTGGTGCTAGGCCTATATTCCTCTATTCCTACACTCAGTCGTCGATTTGTAAACCTAATTGCTGCATTAACTGCTCAAAAAACGATGGTCGACCGTTCAATGCAAACATAAGAATACCTCCGTCGACTGTTGCTCTGAATTATCATCATTTAAGTGGTCTGTGTGATTCGCATAAACATCTTCGATCAGGAAATCGAAGGCATAAGATAAATTCTGGCATTCTTCGACCCTGTGGTTCCTCGAATCCAAATATTTCAGAGTATATGCACTATTCGAAGTTGAAGAACAAGAGACGTAATGAGTTTAATTCTCTGTCTACATGTAATGTGGTGATCGTGGCAGTCAAATGCGGTGGCGCCGAATAATTAAGTTTTCGACTGTATTCTTTGGAAATTATGTCATTCTTCTCTCCTTCCTATGCAAGAACCCAATAAAATCATTTCATGTTGATTTCTATGCTATTATTGATGGTAGGTGCTTAATACGTTGATATGGAGGCAGTGCATGTGGGAGTATAACGGAAAATAACAATGCCATATTCAAAACAAATTAAGAACAAAAGAAGTTCAACTAAAAGCAAACCTAGACAATGATAAGCAACTGCACTTTTCTGATTGTTTTCGAGCACGGAATATTTAGAAAATATATTATGTATACCCGGTATGTGCAAAGTTCATGGAAAGTTGGCATCCACATTCGTGCTATTCCGGAAACCAATCTGTTGGATTTTCGAATCAGAAAAGTAATTGAAATTGATATATCTGAGTGTATTTCAGAGTAGTCAATTTTATTGATTATAAAAGTCGGTTACTCGATGCATTTGCATTATTTACCTGTACAGAGGATACAAGAACACTAAATCGTTTATTGAAATCGGAAATTAATGCAACCATGAAGTAGTACAACCATTAATTCACAATAAAGTGGGCCTAATGAAGTCATTTTGATCGAAATCATAGAAATTGATTGTTGTTTATCTGAATTTGACTAGAATGGAAATTGACTTAAGGTCGCGGTACAGTCGGGGGAACTAAGTTGAGGCAATGAAAGCACCAATGAAAAGCTTAGAATTACTCATGTGACTGATTCTAATTCAATGATTCAGTCGTTGACAACTGTATCAAAGTGAAAATGCGTGCTATTTTTGTGCCACCATCGTTCATTGCATGAAGTCTTACTTCCATTCTAGAGGTTTTATTGTTATCAACTTCAACGATCACAATTAATAGTCAATTTCCAACTCGTGCGATTAATGGATTATTGAAAAATTGCAATTGCGCATAGCGGTGCCTATGCTTGCTACTTATTTCAAAGACTATACGACAAATTATTTTCATTAAAATTGAATATTCCTTGCAAAGTGGGTATGTTGATAATGCACAAATACATGAGTGGTTCATGCAGAGCGTTACATGATATTTGATGAATTTTATATAAAAGGGTCTTCTATAATGAAACTGAAACACAGAGCAAATTTAATTTTCGCCATTACAGTCTATGAATTCGGCCAGTTTTGTAACAGATACTTTATCATTTTTTATGTCTCTTTTGTTGTTCTAGTCAACAAGAGTGATCTGTTATACAACTTTCCTGAAAATGTCTACATTCAGAATGTCACAGTCTTGCGAAACATCAAAGTCTATTTTTACCTCCGACGGCGAAGGATGTGCCTGAAGCGCATTCAAAATCTTGCTGTATGAGGATGCAGTTAACATGCCATGACATGCCTTTGTGGTCAAATGTTCAAGACATTCTGAAGAGGTGTTTGGCTTTCTTCATTCCCTTCACGAGGCATCTTCGTCTAAACATTTAAATATTTGTTTGAATAAATTGATTCAGACTTTTGAATATAATTTTGAAATGAAGAGTTGTTTTTAAAGCTGCCTGAGTGTCACGCAAAGCTTGGTGATATTACAAAATATTTTAATTTAATTACTTTTCTATTATTTGATTGAATTTAGATTCCTGAGCAAACAATGAATTAAAAATTGAAATTCAGGACATTTACTCAATTACAGCACTTGTTTGAAATAAAATGAATTTCTGAGCAATCATTTAAGGGAAATTTAGTGCAGTCAAAGAAAAGTGGAATTAACATGTCCTGCCTTGAGACGGGAAAGGGTCTTCAATGTGAATAAAGAAAAGTGTAATTGAGTTCAGCCTGTTTGCTTGCAATTAAAACTCAATGCATTGGTGGCATTCATAAATATACCTATTGAAATTCAACACTAAATGAAATTAAAGATCTAGAACGGACATGTACATCGAAGACAATGTTAAATCGTAGACACGCAATGCCATGACAATAGCACCTAACTTCCAGTGATAAGCAGATGCATGGTTTAAAATGCATGTTTTGTGGCTAAAGACATGTATTTTGCTATTTTTAAATAATGACATTCCATATGAGATTAAATTTGACTTGAGCAAACTAATAAGTAAATGTGCTAGCTTAAATAACACATTCCCAGCCTTGATAAGTGTCTTTTTGGTCTAGAAGAATCAGACATTCTCTAATTACAGCTAAATTTATGCAAAATGCTCACTACTTAATATTCCAGTAGAATATGCTGCACTTTGATTAATTATAGATCAGATATATAATTGCCAAATTGTCAAAGAGACAATTATAAGTTCTTAATGCAATGTTTCTGCTAAAAGCGTGTTTAAAACTGCTTTTGAACAAGTGCTTTGCACAATTCTATGAACCACGTTTTTAAACAAGAGTTTTATACATATATTTTTAAACATGTTTTCGACAATCGTGTTTTCGAACACGTCTTTTCAGCTGTGGCTTTGAAAATGCGCTTTTAAAGAGCGTTTAAAAGCATGGTTTAAACTATATTTGGATCCGTTTGATGAGCATGATGAATGCCACAGTTATTAGGCACCTTAATAATATCATAAACATGGCAAGAGAAGATAAGGACAAGTGTGATGGCAATCCTAATGTCTGTCCATGGTTGCTGGAGAAGCGAATGTGTACACGTGCGTTTTGTAAAGAAGCGGTCTTTGAAACTGAAATAAAGAAAACGAAAGGCAATTAAAGCACGAAAAACATGATGTAATTTTGCTTTAAATAGAATACGTATTGTCTATAAAAAATGCTGAGTGATGCAACTCTCGAATTTTTGATTTCTAAAAGATAAATTAAAAATCTCATTAGCAAATTAATTCATTGTCATAGACATCTTCCGAATCTGCGAATTGGATTATTTTATAGTTTCGGACAGTCAGTTTGTTGATTGCGGAAATTAAGTCGATCAATTAGTTGATATTGAGATCAATAATCATTCTATCAATTGATATCAAATGATTAGGTATCAAGCAACTCAATGCTTGATGATCTACCGTCTTAAAAAATCCATGTCGGAGCTTGATATTGATTGATCACTATTTGCACCATTTCGTACAAATGAGTACACAGATATGCAATGAATTGAAAATTTCATTTCAACAAAATAAACTTTAATTTCGGTTATAAAAGGATTGGTTTTTAAGACCTCTACAGTCGCAACATATTGAACAAACATAATACATATTGCGCGCTGTCATTAATGCAATATGGTTAGCCTTTTAATCATCGAGTCAGTGCAAGTGTGAATCAATCACTAATAGGCGGCCAATACTGCAACAATGAAATTATGCAAAATCAATTTGTCACAACGTTTTGGATTTCCAGTTGGTTTCATTGCATAAAAATGGTTTTTTATAGGCTTTATACTTACTGACAAATTCACTTTTCTATAGGCTATATATTCCATTGGAAAGACATCGAAGAATCATTTGACAATGCATAAAATCAATGTAAATCAAATTCGGAGGCAATTTCATGTGTTCACGTTATGATCTCGTTTTAAATACATGGATCAATGTTTCATGCTCTTATCTTCACCCCAACCGCCGTTCGAAGCCTGCTTCAGAATATATGCTATCATTCAACTTGCCATTTGCACTCATTAATATTCAATTTAAACACAGTGAAGGTGTTTCTGTTTCCAGCATGTTGTGCATTTCCCCCTTGATCATTCATCTTGTCTTCAAGGTGATCTGCAGACTCTGTTTCCTATTCTTTTCGATTTTATCGTTCTTCAGCCATTCATTGAAGAATTAGTGTGTGACTATCTGCGACGGGTAGATCATTTCGACAAGAAAATAAACCAAAGCTGCTAAGAATATAACTTATTGCTCTATATTTTGCCAACCGGCCTCTTCAGGAGACACAATATCCAGCAGCCTTGGCTTATATTTTTTATCTTCTTTACGCAAGAATTTTGCTTACTGATAATGAGCGCTTATTTGCACATTAGCAATCTATTTACATGAAATTTTGAGAATTCCACTCAGACATTACCTAGATCAGGGGCGGATGGTAGGGATGAGTTCAGAGCTGCAATTTGATCAGAATTGATTTAGAATAGTCATCATAACCTTTGGCCCCATCGGTCAGTGACATCAGCACATTCTATATCAAACTTATCTCAGCTAATATTATATCCAGCAATTTTTATGAAGCAATTGTTAGTCGGCTTTGAATGGAGAATTTGTCGATGAAATCGATAATGTATCATAATTGGCTGATGCAGCACCAACTGTTGACTGCACCTCATTATTGACTAATGACTTTATGCGCTTTGCCTGTGGGAAAGCGTATAGGGCCTACTAATAGTTGGATTTCATATCAACAATCTATGCTTGTCAGATATGTGCCAGTCGATCATCATAACAAAGCCAACAAGATATCAAACAATAACAGCAATCTCACAACAAATACCTGTATTTATTTATTATTGCATTATATTGCAATTTATGTGCAAATTAGCGCATATTACATTTTACTATCAACATGTGATTCATGAAAGATAATAAACAAATGCAAGTAGGCCTATAGATAGAATGTATTGTTTCCTGAGTCTGATACATGCGAAGATAGTCACAGTGATAGCTAATGATTTGATAGGAAGTGCCTGACTTGAATGAAGTGCCTTTTTGGCGTGGCTGAAATGACGCATTTTGCCTATGAGCTCTGTTCATCACATGGTTCTAATATGATGGATTGGAAGCTTGCAACAACAATAACTCATATAATCTTGTTGAAGGTAAGGAGTGGGACACAGAGCAGTAACAATCTAGCTCTTTCCACCAATTACAAACGATCATTTGTTTTAAGTTATCGCTCTTAATTATAATTGGTGGAAGGAGCTAGATTGCTGCTGCGCTGAGTTTGTTGTTAGATGCTGACATGCTACAGTCGATGTAGGCATAGGCCATACAGATATTCGAAAAAAAGTGAATAGCATAACAAAATGTTTATGCAACGTAATAATTTAGACAAACATGATATTTTTTGACAGCTGTGACTTGAGTTTGCATAACATGAAGTACAAGACAAGAGATTTATGAAATGAAAAACTTCATGGTGAGGGAAACATTTGTATGCATGATGATCATTTTCACTTCGATTTGGATTTGATATTTTCAAGTGAAAATGATCAATCATGCAAGTACATGTATTTTCACGAATTATGCAATCTGAGTCCGTAATTTCTGATATCGTCTGTATTCAAAATCCTGCATCATCCTAAGAAAATCATTTAAAATTAATTTCGATAATTCCTTTTCGAAAATGTCCCCTCTCCAGCATGAAACCGACCCTCTTGTCGTTCCCCACCATCTGAGAGTGGTGTTGTCTAATATTTTCCTGCGCCTATAGAAACTACGTTCGTAGATAATACGGCGCAGTTTAGTTTGATGCACAATGAAATTCATTCTCTTTTCATTACACCGATAAATAAACGCGGCAATTCAACTTAAACTTTCTATGTATTTAATTTTCTTGACACATCAATTATTTGAAGTATTCCACATATTTCAGACTTTGCTGATGCGGAAACAGCGTGAATGTCAAATTATTGATTCATGTCTGCTCCCATCTGTGTTCCTCTCATTCACAATCATGTTCATGCTTCGAATTGTCCAGTAAGTTGTTAATGGCATGGATTAGCGATAAGGAGGTAAAGGGTTTAAGTCGAACCACGAACAAAAGGAGTCAGAAAGAAAGACATGGATTGGAACCCACCCCGAAAGAATAACAAAACTGAGAAATTGGACATTTTTCCACTCTATCCCCGACCTCAAAACACGCTGGAATCGAGCATGGACGGGACCAAAATAATTGCTAAATTGACTCTTTCGCTTATTCGGACACACCGGCGTATCCAAGGGACATTGAAGAATGTCCCCAATTAATAATTGCAATAATTTAAAATAGTTCCAAATTCTTGTCGCAAGGCGATATATTGTAAGCCATTTACTCAAAATAGCTTCATATTTCAAGGGAAATGATGACAATCATGAATCTTTACAAAGTACACTGATGAGGCGCCGGTCTCTAACTACTGTCAACCACTGAATGCCGCCATCATGACTACGCATGTTTTCGGCGTGACATCGTTTTCAACGTGCACGTTCGTTCTAGTCCTTTATTTTCGCAGTGTAGGATTTCTATGGTAATCTTCATTCCCATGACGAATATCTGGTCGGCTGCAAAAGTGCCTCCTGAGTTTTGGCACGACATTTATCTAAATACAAGGGTGGTTGAATAAATATTACAATATGTATCAATGTACCCTGTCAATATAAAGTTGTCTGTGAATATAAATTGCGGTGTACCGTAAACTGTAAACAACTGCAACGGTTACCGTTAGCGTAAGTCGCACAAGCAGTGATGGATGAAAGCACTCATCATTTCTGTATTGAAAAGACTTTCAATATCGTTTAACTGAATGAGCGGAATCAGTCAGTAACAATATCATCAAATTGCAAGGGAAAATTGATGAAAAAAGAATAATATGCATTTAGCTTTTCCGGTATACAAATTGCACGTCAATTCCGTATAATGCAAAATACAAAATTGCCTGACCTTTTCAATTGTAAAATTACAATTTTAGCATTTTCGTTCAAATGGTGAGACTAGGTCAGTGAAATATTCGTACATTTTAGGTTTCAAAAGGTTAAACCTAATTATGTTCATTCAATCATTATTTCGATTATTTTCGGATGCTTATTCCAATGAGCATTTCTAACTAAATTCCCTGATTATATGATGATCAATGATTTGGTTATGACAATAATTATGATTACATGCTACATTCATTCGGAATACATACACTCTAAACCGGGATAATTTCGCGAATCGATAAAATTTCAATTTCGTGACTTTATATTTCTGCGAACCTTCTCAACCGCTAGAATATTGATGCAATCACTACGAAAATACAACATATCGAAGACTTGCTGACAACATTTATACATCTGCAAATACTTATAGCAATAAATATGAAGCTCGCTCGCTTATCCGATCAGTTCCATGCATTTCTGTCGCATGCCATCAGGTGTCGCGCAAGATGAAAGCACAGCCAAAATCAGCCAAATGTGTTGAAAATATGCTCACATGTATAATGTGCAATCTAACTGTAATCTAAGATGTGTACTTCTTGTTAATTGTTTTGCAATGTTTTGTAATGTTTCCATGCGGCTCATGATAGTATAGAATAATTCTAAATGTTTGGCATTTGTAATTCATGACACAATTGTGAAGTTTAAAAGCACACTGTAAACCAGCACCTCCTAAAATCGAAGAAATCTGCATCCTAAAGCACGACACACTAGAATTTTAGGAGGTTGCGTGAAATAGAATGTTGACATACTAAAGAGAACAATAGCCCTAGTGCGCTAGCCTCCTAAAACGCTTTGCTTTAGGATTTTTCTATTAGTTACGAATAGTGTCTTGCTTTAGTGTGTGATTTAGGAGGTGCTGGTTTAGGAGGTTTAGGAGGCAGCACAGAGTGGTCAGACATACATGTATATAAAATATAAAATATTGTTGATTAAAACTTTCGCGAAAATTTCCAGGTTTATTCTATAAGTAGGAGCGGGAAAGCTTTGTTAATTAGTTCAGTGTGGACAGAATCTAAAAATGCAGTGATAAAGTTTCATCACAAATGAATGGTATTTTCTAATCAGGGCCGTGTGGTTACACATTACCAGATACCCGAATTAGAAATTTTAATATCCGCACAGCCTTGTTCCTAATGTGCATCAGTAACATAAATCCGCAACTTTCTATTGATATTCGTGATCAGAGAGATGTTCGATTTATGTACTCGCAATCTTTAATCTTGAATATCTCTCTATTGAAACTATTTGTTTTCCCCTGATAGTAGAATTATCATCTAGTGATGAATTCAAATTTGGTTTACTTTATGAGTGGCTGAAAAGGAATATAAAATCATGACAATCGCTGATTATTGTGTTCGTTTTCTCCGAAGTGGTCAACCGCTTGATCTGCCAGAAAAGCCCCATGAGATATTCCTGCAAGCTCAAGCATACTTGTCATAGCGTTTGTTCGCCACACAAATTGAGAGAAATATTGCGCAGCGGAGAATATCAGGCTACTATCGATATTTGCACAAATTTTCAAATCTTCCTCGCTTACCCTATGAATAAAACAGCTGATCATCAGTAATTCTTTGATCGCTATTCCACCGCTTTCTTTTTGTTCCTTCTGTGTAACAGAATAGCTTTGATAAAAGTTCGTTACATTCCTCATGAGCAAATGACTGACTTTCAACAAATATTAAATCCGTTGAGTGAAGAAGATGAAAAAACGCAGTTAATGTCACTTATATTTCATTCGCATCGAATTGAGAATCGTCTGCCAGTCTGAAAATAAGAGGAAACAACTTTGCATCTAAAAAGCTTGCGAACTTTTGAATGACGTTTTGATCGTTGAAGGGCATGAGCAATGCCCTACGGGATGTAATTGCATATTGAACAGAGAAGTTGACATCAGCAATGACATATGAATTATATGATATCGCATTACCTGAATGCTTAAATCGCTACCGAACTTAGTTTCAAAACTGTGTAGAACAGCTTAAGATTTTTAAGTTATCTCTTGTCTAATCACAAGATTGTAATTATTTTTTTAGTACTGCTGTACATAATGTGGTATTTTAAGTACTTTGTCTATATAGTCTTTTTGATTTATTTCTTGTTTCATTATTATATCATGCTGTCCTGTGTATTTTCTCACCCACTTGTGGCGTCATTCAGTTCGCTTAACCGCTCTTCAGCGATCGATTGACATCTGCATATTATTCACTGCTGAAGTTGTCAAATGTATGTCATCACTCTGCCGTAGATCTCTATGAGAGGCAGCGAGACCGGTTAAGACCAAAGGAAAATAAATTTATGAATCCAGCAACATTGAATGTTTTATACTCTATGTTTTATTAATGCATGTGCTTATTGCATGAGTAATGGCATTATCATACAAATATTACTCACACTTATGTGCTACTTATAGTGAATCTCAAGTGAAAATGTGGACTGACTATCATGCCTCAAAGTATTTTTGTGTACTTATTCATTTGGAAGAGTAGATACTGCAACGTTTCTTATTACAGTTGTTTTTAGCGACGCTTAACTATCAAAATGCCATCAAACGTACTCCCAACATTGTCTTGAAACGTTTCCACACGACAGCTGATCAAAGCACAGATAGTTTATCAAGCCCATCCACCCACAATTTCCAACAAACAGGCCTACTTAAAAATCAATTATTGAAAAAAGAGAGTTCATGTTTTAAGCTGCTATTTGTACATGACGATCGAGTTGATAAAAACAAATGCAATCATTGGAACGAGTATACTCCAATTGTGCTGTGCTGCAATTTGGGAAAGTGTTGAATAATGAGCATCAACATCAGAGGGGTTATTCCAGGAATGCCCTGGGTTTTCAAATTTCAAAATCGTAGGGGCAATGTAGGGTTAAATGTACTACAGATGAATTCAGCTTGATATTTACGTCCCACAGCCCGAGGTCCAAAGCACCATACAGCTATTGCTTCTCACTCCTTCTCACTCATATAAATGACACATTGCGTCCAATTTATTTTGTTTACTCATAGTTATCACAGCTTTTTCTATGTTTATTTCAATTATAGCGACAACAGCAATGTACTTTCTTTGTTTCACTTTGAAATATGGTGAGCGCTTGTAACTATCAAAATTCATCAGCTGATATCTAGCAAGAAAATGTGCTTTTCAAGATAAAAAACTACACATTATGCACACTTCAATTGATTAAGCAAGTTAAGGTTAAAAAATGATAATAATATATTTGCTGGAAATCACAGAGTTATAATTGCAAGAGAATGATACTTTAAAAATGTCAGCAAATGAAAGCCCTTTAAGGGCCAACGAGATACACAGAAAAATAAGTTTTAAACTGAAATGTGCAAGTGACGGAAGAGCTACCAAAAGTCTTTACGTTGAAAATAAGAAGTAATCGCAGATACTATATAGATATTCAAAGTTTTGACATTGACCTCTGCGCGATGCATGTGGCAGAAAGTTGGGATAAGGATTCAAATTGGGTTTCCACGACCAGTCCTCTGGAAAACTTTAAAAAAATCAGATGGGTTGAGACATGTCACTTGTACCGAATTCTCCGTACGGACAATGAGAGGATACCCAGGTTCAACAGTCGACTTCTATAGCTCAGGCAATGTAATTTTGAAAAGAAACGGGTAAAACACTTCTGTACATTTTCAATACGATTAATTGAGCCTTTGTGAAAAAGAAACCAAATGATACTTCCGAATTCCAAAATCCCCAAGTTCATATATAGTACATCTCTTGATTTAACTTCCATCATTCCTCTGAAATCGTTTTAATAATAAAATCAAAACTTAAGTCAAGAAATCATGACCATCAAGACTATAAGTACAGGTATGTTAGATTAAGCTTGGTCATATTGATGGTTTTTAGTGATCTTTCATTCATTATTCTCATGAATTATCAGTATACACACCTCCTACCTAACAAAATAAATTTTACTACACTTAATTCAATTATAAAAAGTGTGCATCGTAGAGGTGGTTCGCATTTTTGATAATGATAAAATGGCAACAATTCTTACTGCAAAAAATTCGAAGGCAATATTGACCATTTGGTGCATTATTGGCTGATTTTATCACCAACAAGGAAAGTCACTTTTACAATGAGCGTGAATGCATAGATAAACAATATGTGATCTAATTAAATGCAGGGGACGCAGACAAGCACGTTGTGATGGTCAACGCCCGAAAAAATTTGTGCAGCTGCATATCAGCTTATCATATACTTTTGTCAAATCATAAAATATAAAGGGCAACCAAGAAATACAGTCATTTTGGAAACTCTTCAGTTGAGAGAGGGATGAGCTCCTAAATTACATGACAATATACAGTCAAGCATCGTATGTGACGGAGCTCTACCCGATCGGTAGGGCAGGTTTTAGCAGCACCAGTCGCTTATTCCAATCAGGACTATGTCGACCTTTGACAACATTAATTCTAGACTAAATTGTAATCAATCAAAATAATTGCAACATTGCAAGAGCTTGTAATGTAGCACAGTGTAACAGTGCATTTTATGTGACATAAATGCTGCGAACTATTATAACTTCGGTGTATAGAATTCTTCCTCTCAATTGACGTCGTAAATCACTGAAATTCCCTCACAAGTGAAGTACACGCAAATGTAACTTTAATGAATCACTTCAAGTCAAGTTTAATGCTGCACATGCACTTGCCTAGACAATACATTTAGTAATATCAGAACTCAGTTAATGGTAAAATTATTCATCTTATTGTATCATTGTTATGCCCGTGGGGTCAGTTTTTCATTATCTGTTTATATAATTGTCCGTAATAACTGGAACGCTTGGGACACGCGATAATCAGAAATGGGGGTGATGCGCACATTATATAGCGATATTCAGAGCGGTTGGTTCAAAAGGGCGCTCTGCACAAATTTCAAGAATATAGTTCCCATGGAAGGCACTTGGTACATGGACAAATCACATCCTATTCACGCAATAGTAGCAAGCGCCCTAATCACTGTCATTATCATGAAAAATCATAAAGTGGGCACAGTGCTCATATCGATCGATTCGTGAAAAAAAGTCATCACATTACTGTTAAATCTTTTCTATATACAGTAGTAAAAAATATGCTATCAAGCTAAGAATAAGTGATTTAATCACCTACCGATACTCTTCATCCGGTGCTATCGCTTATCCGGAATACCGGTAGGCCTACCCTCATGTGTGCTACATAGAGATCGAGTGATGTATAACGATGCAAGTTTGCTACAATGTTTTTAGTTCTAATAGGACTAAATGCAGAATTCGACTTAACAGAATTCGACTATTTTCAATTTTTGAATTTTCTATTAGGGCACTTCCTGCTGTAAGGGTGCTACGTGGCCATATAAAAATGATCAGCTATTTATAAATACTCGTACATAGCTTATTTAGAATCAAATGTCATAAGAGGTTATCTCATGTCATTTTTTCAAGTGGTTTATGTAGAAACGAAATAGTAAAAGTAGTGCGTCGATTTACGCAATAGTAACAAGCGCCCTAATTACTATCATTATCATTACAAATTGTAAAGTGGGCATAGTGCTCATTAAATTGTTGAAAAATTCACACGCTACTGCTAAATCTTTCCCATAAACAAAAGTACAAAATATGCTATCAAACAAAGAATAATTTATCTAATTACCTGACAGAAGCATTGACTTACCGGTTCTCCATTGTAGGCTGTTGCTCATCCGGAATACCGGTGGGTCTTTCATTCATGTGTGCTACTATATATAGAGATCGAATGATATACAGCGATGCAAGTTGACAGGCTGTAACTCTGAACCAGTAGGATACAGCGATGCAGGCCGCCAAAAGCCCGACCAGTTCCAACTCCAACCATAGTATGTGCAGAATTATCCTCTGTCAAGCGCAGACTGACATACAGATTGATCGTTGTCAATCAATATGGGATTTTTTGGCATGGGATTCTCATATGATGACCATTCCTTTCAACACTCCTGCTAGTTTGGCATGAAGTCATTTGCCGTGCAAAGCAACTGCCGCCACTTTGAATAAATCTAGGCCTATTTGATATTTCTGTGACTCTTCTTTCACTTCAATGTTCTATGCGAGATTGGGGATTCACGGTTGTTCGGCTGTGAGTCTGCGGATCGATAAGGTATTGTTGCAAACCGGTTGATAATAGTTTCCTCGGATTTTTCGGTCAAAATCGTAGAGAGGATTGTGTTCTTGAAAGCTGAGTGATAACCTGATATTGTGCTAATTTCACCTGCTTCCATGAATGATTGCAAAACCTCCAAATTTGGTCGGCATTGTCAATGTTATGGTATACATTGTCAACGCATGCCATTATAATAATGCTATATATAATTATAATTACTACTATTGTTATGAAAATTAGTATTGTTCCATTACTGATCGGCCGCAAGTACGAGTTTCTGCGGAAAACGAGGTCGAAAATAGAACTTTTACAAAAACACATATGTAGGTTGCATCCTGCGGTTACTACGAATCTGTGAGTCTGTTGAGTTCTGCGCGGTTCCTCATTTCATCTGACTGGATCAAAGAAAAGCACATGCAAACCTAATGGAAAGCAGACTGAAGTTTTCACTAAAAGTTGTAGTTTCTATGATTTCTATGACTAAGCAAGAGGTATCGCATGCAAATAGTAAGTCTACAGCCACAACATTTGGCATGGAATGTCTTCAAGTCATGAACTCATGTGTTGACAAATGTGTAGGTCCAGTGCATAAATTTTGACCTTTAGCTTCTTAGTGTCTATGATAAGGATGCATGGTAGTACATAATCAAACATGCAATGCACAATTATGCCTATGCCGGCATAGCACTGCAACATACAGTACTGGTAGCAACAAGTGTGATTGGAACTGCTGCAGTAATTTTGGTTCAGCCTGTATAGAATCTCCAGACGCCATTGATTCATTGAATCAATTTATACCTCACATGTAAATAGTTATGACAAATATAGCAGTCAGATATAGCACGTTATTTAAGATAGACAGGAAACTAGTTCAAACTAATGGAGTATTTCAAGTCAGAGAATTTGATGCATGTAAAACTGGCGTGGGACTTCCAAATTGCTCTGTAAATTAGCAGTTAGTTCACATCCAAATACTTTGTTTGAATTCGGGAAAAGTTGAAGTGTACATCTTCCACGGAAGTGATACAATAACTTTCCCGGAAGTAATTTGCTTGATATCAATGGCAACTTTCAAGTTATGAATGAATCCAATGGCAATGAAGATAGCCACAAGCAGTGAAAGTATTCAAGCCTTGAAATATGAATTGAACACTATGTAGGTAACTTCTGGCTTTATTCATTGACTTCTATATGTTATCATCTCAGCAAGATTTTCTATAGCTTTAATAGATGCGTTTGTTAGGAATAATATTGTATGATAGAATTTGGAAATGGGATGCTTTAAATACTCCATTTTTGATGAATTGATGGTGGAGGATTATTTATGAACATTCATCATGAGCTTCTCCCTCTATTGACAATATTTGTGTTCATTTATTTGATACTTTCAAGCCCCAGTTTCAGATAATGCTTCCTCATGTGATGAAGCAAACCTTCTCTGACTCGATTATATGGAATAGAAACTAATAATGTGAATTGAACAGCGACATTTTGAGTGTTCTGATGCATCTTTTATTTTCAAAATAATTACTCAAAGGATTTCTTCTGCATCCATGACTCGACCTTTGTCACATCATCAGCCGATTGATATTTGAATGCACGATTATTACGCGCTTTAGCATGATTATACTTATAACATGCATTCCATCATAGTGCATGTAGATAACGAAGTGATTTTCATAATTCTTTGCGACTATTATGTTATGATCATATGATTTTATTACGACTAGTAAATTCCAACTAATAGCTTCAATTCATTCTTATTGTGTTTAAGAAACCCTAGTAGGACTGTTATTAGCATTTAGATGTAGGAACGAACACCGACCGGCCGACTTGTCTACGGGTCACACGGGTAGATCTTCGATTAAGTTGAGTGGACCAGAGCGATTTCAACGGACCATGTTGAACTCTGATAAACAGAGGAGATTATCACAGCGCTGGAATCAGTTATCAGTGTTAGTAATATTGTTAACACTGCTAAAATTAACAGTCATTAATGACAAGAAACTGCTCAGAATTAATAATACTTAGTCAGTGAGATAAGGAATCTCTCGAATTTCTCCAGAACGACAGCAAACTATCCAAATCCGATTGTTGATTCTTGATTCATCTCAAAATTTTGATGGTGATTACAATTCAAAGTTGAAAATGAAGTTATTTCCGCTAGATGGGCTGTTCAATTCACTGTCTCTGTTGTATTTAGGGCTTGTTATATTTCTTGATTATTTTGTTGAATATTCGATAAGTTACTATTTTTTGCGAAGCAGTGTAATTTTCCGACAACTATATTTTATTAGTTTTCTTATTCTATAACATTGGTTACATCTCCGATTTTTTGAGCGACAGTTCAAATTAAATATTCTTGATAAGCTATGCATACTTTCCATATTCACTTTGTTGTGATCACCAAACTAGATTTGATTTATTAGTAAAATATACTGCATTTATTGAACTATAAAGTATAAACTATTTAATTTGTTAACTATTAATTGATTAATAGTCAATTATCATAATTAGCTACTGATTTTATGAACTATATAGTATATTGAACTATATTTTATCAGTTTTCTTATTCTATAACATTAGTTACATCTCCGGTTTTTTGAGCGACAGTTCAAATTAAATATTCTTGATAAGTTATGCATATCTTCTATATTCACCTTGTTGTGATCACCAAACTAGATTTGAAATAAATTGGTTTCCAAAGCTTAAATTGTAAGTCAAATGTGCTTAAGTGCTAGCACAAAAACTATTCTTGAGTAGCCATTGATAATTACTACTGATTGGGAGGTAAAAACTTGCTTGATACTTTGTACGAAAAATGCGCATAATAAACTCAAGTAGAATGAATTTAAAGCCACCCACAAACTATAGAACATGAGATACCGGTATGAATTATTTTCATCAAGCTACACATCTACTAAATGCATTTGTTGAGGTCGAAATCTGTGCTCAATCATTGAATGCAATCTCGAACCAAATTTGAAACAAACAAGAGTATGTACATCTAAATATTCTTGTCACTGAGTCATACTTTCATTTTGCACTCTTTAAGATATGTCTTTGAGATTTACGTCATGCAATTGATGTTGACACGACACACATAAAGTAAACGGTCATCTTATTGCACGATGCTCTGGATACACTTGTATGAAGAAATCGGCGAACAGTAGAAGCTCAGTTCCTGATTGTCAAAGACAATATTTCCTCTGAAAACAACGCCAGAGAATATACTACGTGGGCGCGGCATCATGATAATTGTAGACGTAAAATACAATTCTTGCTATTGATATCTGATTTATGGATAAGAAAGTGGTGAAGTTTGTCGTTGGCTGGTGGTAATATGAACTATGGACATCCGTAAATCATTTAGCGTCAATTCATTCTGACGATGGGGTAGAGCTATCATTGCAAAAGTTGATATGAGGTAGCCAAATGTCATCCCACGTGAAACATATCATGAAGGAATGATTCACTTTCAGGATGCAGACATTGGAATACTGCACAGAGTGATCAGTCGCAACCACAGAATTAGACAGGTCGTCTCTTCTTCTGTTTGACGCTAAAACAGTAAGTGATGCGCTTAAACAATCTACAGTAATTCTGTGGTCTGACCAGAAAGAAAGCATTGGAACATGTAACTCTGATGAAATGTCACAATCTGATGACATAATACCATAGCAATCGAACAACGAGCACCCAGTTCGATATTAAATAAGCAAACCTAGTTGTGCTAAGTTTCAGTGACTGTTATCAACCAGATTAAACAGCAAAGAGATACAGACGATGTCAAGCTCCACATAGAGGTTTGTGACCGTTCTTTCGTGCGCCTGCTATCTTTTGTGATAGCGATCGGAAGGACCGACATTATCGAGAAAGCTTTTCCGTTATGATCTGAATTCTTCGAATCTGAAGGAATCGTTGCGATCGGAGCATTGTGAAGGAATTCACAGGAATCCGCAAGCGACGGACGACTATATTTCCTATCTCTGTAAGGAATTAAAATTTTCCTTTTGCTCACTTAGCAAGTTCCAGCATGTGCCATCGAATCAGTTTGCACTTCTGCAAAAGTGATAAGCTTAAACAATCTAATTCTGTGATCACAACCGAGGGTATTGCGAGAATCAGTTTGCTTGAAGCGCAGTCCAAGAACTGGAGTTGATTGATACAAATTAGCTAATTGTTATCTTGATATTATGAGTAATAGATTGACAATTAGACTTATCAATGGATTTCGTCCAGAGGTGCAGGTTTTGAATAAAAATTCTCTTCCAACATTAAAGTGCAGTAATACGTGGTACCTCACTGTACGCAAGGGATGCGTTTAAGGAAAATCTAGGTTAAGTGAAACTAAGCATGATATACTTAGTTACTAAGTACAATGCGGCCGCTTTATAGATGACAAGCTGCAATTACTACAATTAATTGACAATTGATCAAAAATTGAAAAATGGAATTTTGATGTTCTTTCCAGATACTCAGTTCGTATAAACTATTGAGTTATGCAGCTTTAGCACTACAGACTGCAATACGTTCATTTGGAAAGCTGTTCATGCAATTCTTCAGGCTTGAGTAGATATGGACATCCATGGATACATTCATGAATATCGAATTTTCTGAAATATCCAAGGATATGGTGGAATACATTTAATGAATATTTCCACGATTGCTGCTGCAATGATTTTCAAATGCATTGCTGAAATTCTTTTCTTAAATTATAGCTAACTAAGCTAAAGCGAAATATCACAAACAAAAATGTACTCAATATGAAAATGTGTTTGACTATATATAGTAGCCGCATCACGCATCACGAAGCATTGCGAATCCTACCATTGTTCAAAAGCGAACATCTACAACTCTTGGATAAACTTTTACAACCCATGAATACAACCAGATTGTTGATGAGTATCTAGAGCAGTGACGAAGAGCCTGATTCAGGAATTGCCGAATTCCAATTAGGGGCGACATAACAACGCAGTAATCTAACCACTGCGAGTTTAGAGCGACTGCGCACATGTGCCGAAATTATTTTTTGTACATACCCGTGTCCTCAGCATAATTGAATGACTATTTACCCAAGCCGACATGATTTTGTCGAAGATTAGGGAAAGCTTGTCACCAGCTGTGATGAAATTTATTTTGATATTCGGTATCAGTTCAAAGTAAACATATGATTATCGAATGTGGAACCACCAAGATGTGACAAAGGGATCAATTGTGATCCTAACGATGATTGATTTCATGAAGAAGTTGAATCTGACGATGGATAGATTAAAGTTACTCTTTTTGATTTGCCTATGTATGGGAGCTCACGAAGTTGTGCAGGGAGCAAAGTCGTATACCTTAAGCTTTTCCATGGCATTGTGCACCTCTTGATTACAGCAGAACTGCTTCACACTGTCAGTCACATGCAGCTTCGATTGAAAACCCCATGTATTTCTAATGGAGAATTCGTGACAAATGGGTTATAAACACAGTTTTCTTGAGTTGTGACAGCAGATTAAAGTCAAGGGACCATTTCTTCAAAATGATGTGTATAGACAGCTTAGGTCATGCTCTTTCATGAGTGGCAATGCAGTTTTAAAGTAGAATCTCTCTTCCTTGATTCGTGGAGAAATGAAAAACCATAGAAATTCATTCAAATGCTCCATTTCTTCTCCGAATAAGTTGTCTGCATGCACTTTGCACTTCGTTCAATTGCTTAGAACGAGCATTTATGTAGAACTGCATGGTCAATGGATCATTTCTATACAAATCCTATTCAAGAAATGCTTCTTCGACTTCAATCAGCTGACAATAACTCAAGAAAGTCATGTTTATAATCCATATGTCACAATTTATCCATTGGAAACACATGGAAGATTCCAGTCTAAGCCATGAAAACTGGCGATCTGATCCGCCACACATGAAGTTTTGTAGAAATCAAGAGGTGTACTACGCTATGTAAAAGTTTCAAGTGACTTATTTCCTTCAGCTTCGTGCTAGAAGCCGGACTATTAACCAACATCTAGTCCATCTAACGGCACCTCAGATTAGAAGCACATTGCTCAGTTCTAAAATTGGATACTACCTGTCTTCTGTGTAGGCATTGGACATACTTGCAAAACTTAGAAAAACAACCCGTCGCGATATTATGCATTCATAATGCACGTTGGTCATTGTTTTATTTTAGTTCTGGAAAAATCACCTTTAAATTTTTATATAATTTCATTATTAGCACATCACCATTGACAACAAAGGTCTGTCGTACCATATTGAATAATTAAAGAGAATGACAGCTGTTAATTAAGTCAATAAAAACACCAGTACCCTTGATTCCTCGACCGCACACGAACCGAAGTTTGCGGTGGAGACGAGTTCGCGCCTTCTGCACTAGGTAATGCCGAGCATATTATCATACTAGCACAATGAGCTGCCGACATAGATTGTATGTACATCCACTTCTCACATAATTCGTGGATATGCATGGATTTAGTTATATTCCAGCGTATCAACTAAATTTTTATATTGCATCTCGAACGCGCCGAAACAGGATTATCCCATAAACCGTTAAAGTATAACCGCAAGATAATTTGCTTTTCTGAAAGTTAGAGACCAAAGTCTACTCTGAAAGAGCGTGGACCACTGTCAATGGTCTTCCGTTCTACCATATGGCAACAATGCCACAGTAGGCCATGTTCGTCTTAAGTTTCATCAAGAATTGATAATCATCTATTAAACTGCTAGTGCTCAGACAATTTCAGAATTCTTAATGAAAAGATAATAAATTTTTCTCGTCAAAAGCAGAGATTATATTTAGTTAAAATATCAAACCATGAACTAACAAACAATTGAGAACTTTCGATTCTACCAAATGCAGCAAATGATAATGTAGTTTTTGTATTCCTTTGGTTGCAAAGTTGTGAGTTTGCTTGGAATCTTTGTTACATCAAATTGTGTCATCGTGATCATCATTGTTTGTTTTGATGACGCAATGCTTATGATGAGAATGAAATATTACACTGACGAAGTACATTTACAATCAGATTTGATGAATGCGTTACAATGAGAGATTAAATAACACAATAAATCAAAAACGCATAAAAATGAAGTTAAAGCAATTTCAGATAGGTGCAACAGCTATTGCTTATAGCAAGAATGATAAACAAAGAGTTGAAGCAATCTTGTATTGTTAAGTGTCGAATATAAAGAAAAACAGATTGCAAGCTGCAAAAGAAAATATAATCACATATTTTGACTGTTTATGGATGCTACGTCCTCCACGATTGCCTTCTTCGGTCCAATTCAAAATCTAGCACATGCTGCTTCCTTCACGGCAGTGCAGGC
The DNA here is from genome assembly GCA_907163375.1 of Prostheceraeus crozeri. Taxonomy (NCBI): domain Eukaryota; kingdom Metazoa; phylum Platyhelminthes; order Polycladida; family Euryleptidae; genus Prostheceraeus; species Prostheceraeus crozeri. The sequence continues at coordinate 17,777 of CAJQUW010000938.1, read as the reverse complement.
TCACAATGAATTAGTGGCCCTTGCTTGGGCAGTTTCAAAACTCGGACGCAATCGTCACTATCTAGTGGATAATCGCGTCTGTCTTTCTTTGCAGGGTAAGAGCTCAGCTCTCCTCAGCATGAAGGCCCTTCTTTCTTTACTTAACGCTAAAATTAGTTTCGGTTGCACAAATGTAATCTAGCTGACTGGCCTGGGGGAGGGTGTGAACCTTCTCCTATAGCCAATAGTTTATGATCTCATAAGTTGCTATTTGAGTTACTATTTTCGTATTATTCATAATGAAATTGCCCATTAAGCCATAACCAACATGCATGCATGTAAACTTAATTCACTTAATGATTTTGACATTAACAAAGTTTTTTTGTACCAGTTAAAACTCAATATTTTATTCGTAGATTATATTTGATCTGCATGTACGGGTAAGATTGATATGTTAATTACAAAAGTCAAAACGATGCAAATAGATTATCATTAGTTATAATGCACACACTTGTAAAGTGTTTTTGAAAGTGAAATAGATGTAGTGCATGTTTTGTCTTCTTCGTCAGAACACCCGCATTACAGTATCTGTTACCTTCACCCTGCGATTCCAATTTGAGGTTTGCGAGTTTCAAATACATGCTAATTTCCTTTATTTTGACTCTATTGCACTATTGACTGAACGAAATAAAATGTGTAGATTTACTGATACATCCCTGAAAATACAAAAGTGGACACTGAAATATTTCTAAAATATCTTGTTATATTTCGCTGCTAACTTGCTGTTAGTGATGTATAAGGAGAATGAAAAATGAATCGTCAAGCAAATTTTGCTGGATTAGGCCTACAATGATTGAACTTGACTTCTCTTCGCATTATTTTAATACTTCAAGTAATTTCGAGACCCTCACAGCTTGACTGACTAATTAAACACAGGCAAACTATGACTTAGCTTCTGTATATTACTAGTTTTTCAGTTCCCGAATTCTTGGTTGCATCAGCTCTGGTCATGAACTGTACACATGGAAGGAATAAATGATTTGAAGTTGAAATGTCTAGCTCTCTTTTCCCAAAGGTAAAAAAGTGTTTGATTGATGATGCAACTGTACACTTGACCCATTAAAGTTATTGAATCCAATAGCTGTTTGGTTTATCCATTACGCATTATAGTTAGAAATTTCTTTCCTACATAAACGCCAAAACACAGCGATAAATTTCGTCATGGTTCCACCTTCTTATGCCAACTCATGATTTCCCAGAAGCAATATACTTTAATTTCTGTAGCCTACATGAATTGTGCAACTTGCATGTCCAAACATTAACACAGTTTTCATTTCGACATGCAGACGGGAATTTCAGTTAGAAAATCGCTTTCATAGTAGATCAGAACAGGAATAAAGTGAAGTATTTAGTATTTAAGGTAAATTTTAAAAATATTCCCCACTTTCGGATAATAAACTATCCATTAAAAGGATGCTGTATTTCATAACTGACTTCATCAAAAACAATAGCAATTTTCATTTTACATGCATGTTCGCAAAAAGTTGTCGAGTGATCATTGTAGTGTATCCTGGTTTTCAAGACCACCCAAAGCAAACAACTAAATGGTGATGGAGAATTGAAACTTGAGTGCACGGAAGTCATATCCTTTCGACTAGAATTGAAAAATAAGTAAAAAACATGAAAAAATGATAAATTTATCGTTTTTCATGAATTTGTAATTGTAGTTGCAATTGGCGACACATCCCCTGTTCTAATTGGCTATTTTGGTGTTCGCTATCAAGAAAACAATGATTTCTCACTACTTAGATTAGTCAATTATGAACAGTTTTTAGCTGAACAACACAGTTGCTTACCGATGTGCAGCTTGAGAATAAAGGACGACCAAGCATAGCGCTTCATTTGTCAGAAACTGTGCTTCTTCCTCTGTGACACGTGTAGCAATAGCAGAAGTGGTTCAATATCATTCAAGTCCGATCATATGGTGATGCAAAGATTAGATAAGTTCGATCACAGTGTAGCATGGGATTTCTGAATTAAAGTTGCTTTGTATGTAATACTAAGATCAAAGAATAAGTTTGTTTAAGAGTGTCAGTTTCATAGAAATAGGCCTACAAATTAATTCAGAACGATGACATAAGCAGGAACCTACCAAGTGGGAAAATCGAAATTTCAGTGCATTATTGGAATGGCAAAAAACTGTTCATCGCTTGTGGATTGTTGCACATAAGCCTTGACAGCCACGATTCCTTCAGATGCGAAGAATTCAGATCATTGTGCACAAGTGATCAGTGTCACACGCATGATTGCTATAATACTGAGCAATGGGGCCCCCACCCCGGGTGGGGCCTCAGCCGCAGGGACCCTGGCCTCATAGCACAGATAAACAACAGAGATTATAGCAAATTGAACAAATGGAATATAGTACTGATAACAGAAAATATTTGCAAAAGTGCATGCGAATATAACAAGGGAAACAAACGGTGCTGAGGTTGGAAGAAAGGTTAGAAAGATGGAAAATGTGAAAGTGCTGTGTGATTAGTATGTTGAAGAGTGTGTTTGAAGAGATGTATGTATGTGTGCTCTAGATGAATGTTAGGTGGTTGCAATATGTAATATAATGAAAAAACGATTATTTACAACTATGTACAACGATGATTTTTTCCTTTTCTTTCATTTTTCTTATTTTTTTTGCTTTAATTTTTTTTTGATTTTTTAACCGAGGAAGGCCATCACCAAAAACTGTTAAGACTATTTACAGCAAAATGATACTTTTGTTGATTAGAAATGGGTCGATAGGTATGTGAGTCAGATTAAGTGGCATGTGTTGAGTGTTCTATTGAATGAGCTGCTCTATGGTTGATTTAATATGTTCATGTTCTTGTGTGGTTAATGTTGGGAATATGTGGTCGAGTGGTGGTGTCCAGTATAGGCAATAACACTGAGACCAGAAAACGGCTCAATCGGGACTTATTGTTCGACTGGCGACAGTTTGCGCCATTTCATTAGTGCATGGGCCTACAAGATGCGACTCTACCCTAGCCAGAAAGGAAGACTGGAAGAGCTGGCTATCTAGTTCTGACTTAGACGAAAGAAATGTGCGGCTTCAGCATCATCAAATGAAACAATCATATTTCCATGCATTCAAATGTTTCAAACGTCAGTCGGTCATTATTTCTTTGGAGGACAGGATTCAACTCTGTGCCATAAAAAGTCTATTCCCTAAATCTGCATCTTCCAGAAAAAGTTATGTACCTATATAGTCCTCACATAGCATCAGCTAAGCAGATGAGGTGCGTCATACCAAACTTCATATAATAGTTTAGAGCGAATTTTTCTTGAATGATCAGGATGGTAGCTAGGGCTTATATACACAAAAGTGCAATGAGGACGGGACTTTGTTCTGAGATTTATACTTTTAACAGTGTGTCAGAGACGCGCTTTAAGATTTTGTGTAGATCCGATGTCAGAAGTGTGCTCTGTTTCATGGAGGCTCTGGCTATTCAAGCGATTGTTCATGACCTGTGCTTCCAGAAACAGTTTGTGATTGGCCTTGGGTTGCCATGGCAGTAGCATTGATTGCTGTCCACTTACCGTCCTTGTCTCACACTGCATGTTATTAAGTTAAGTTCCTCTGATTAGCGCCAGTTCCGCGTCAACACACGACTTAGAACAGACGAAAGGCCTCGTGTTCTGATTTTAATTGTCACTTTTTCTTGAAATATATGAATCGGTCCTTTGCACTTGCTTTTCTATACAAATTTAACAAAAGCGTTGAAATCCTGTCTTATGATGTTCTGGGATTGTGAAACTTGCTGGCTGCCAGCCATTCTGGCATACCTGTTAAACTCAGACCTGTCAGTCATATTGATTTTCTGAACACAGCTTAAATTACATAATCCAACCAGTTCTCCCAGTACGGATTCAAGTTGTAAATTAGCTTCTCAACACTTCTCTTCATGAATGAAAGCTATTGAAACTAATCAGCACATGTGACATTTCCCGACATGGCATGTGCATGTTGCAGAACGGCTTTCTTTCTTAAAAGGCGCTAAATTTAACAACAGCGAAATTGCGCAGCACTGCAGATAATTTAAAAGTAAAGTATAAAACTTGTTATTTTGTAAGATGTTTCACAGAGGATACATTTTCTGTTGACAAAGAAACTCCAACGAGGTATTCATAGAAAACAGAAAAATCTTATTCATAATTAAGTGAAATCTTCACAAAAACTAGACAAAGCATACCATACTGTATTGCAAAATTAATCATACATCAGAGCTTGCTTCATAAGACTATAACTTTTTCATCTTCCTTCGCTGATTAACAAAACTTTTTGATGCGGCAGCGTTGAACAAATAACTTGCGCAAGAATGGGGTAATCTTTAGAGCACAACAAACATAAATTTTTAAATTGTCAGCCGTGAAAAGGGCGTATTTCGCAGTGGAAGATAATCCTTTCCATTGAAAATGTTGGGGCATGATCATACACGCTTTTACCGTGCATGTTTGCACACAACACCTGTATTTGTAAAATGTTTGTACAATTTCCCACACCCTAATCTAAATATCAAGGCATTCGTGACATTACGTCTATACAGATTCATAAAAAATCGAGGGTAAGATGCAGTTAATGCCAATTCTGAGCACTTTTCTCCTGAGATCAGTGAGATAACATATATGTCTTACGTACCTAACTACTTGCTCAAATTTCGAAATTTGAAGCGCAATTCTACTCATAGCGTTGATATTGTACATGGAGCTACTGTTTACTAAGTTCAGTGTTCAGCCTAGGTATTATTTCTAAATGCGATTAAGTGATCTGCGGAAATAAGTTTATTGAGGTCTGGAACATATTGTTGTCTCATCCAATGCACTACCTGAAATGTTGCTTATTCATTTCACTACAATAATAATAGTGCTTTGTACAGTTTCAAAATAAAATAATTGCACTCATTAAAAGTCAAAAGAAAATAGAAAATTAAATACCAACTTCCAGAAGCTAGAGTGCATTGCTTTCTCTTAACCCTATATGATCGGATGATTTTGCCCACATTTCTATTTCTGTCTGCTATGACATGATGAGAAATCTTATTAAATGTTTTTCGCTTGACATTTCCTATTTTTCCATCTTCTTCAATTATTTGGTATTAAAATCCTTATTTTGCTTGTCACCACAGGTAGCTTGTAAAATTGTGGCATATAGGCTACTTGTAAATTTAAAGGATGTGACCGGGTTCCAATTATCCCACTTTCAACTTTCCTGCACGAATGCAGAGTGTGCCTGCTTTAAATTAATTAGGTGTGACCAACCTGAGTTTGAACCCATGCATCTCGGACACAGAGTGATCACTCACCGCGAAGCCACTACCCCGACCACAAAATGATGAAATTTCATAGCATCTTTATCGTTTTTTTGTTACTAATTACTGTTTACCTGACTTCAACATGCATAATGTATTCAGTTCAAAGATATGCTCAATGCTAATTCAGTTGACCCTTACCTCGTAGGACCCCCTCCAGGTTTACTAAACTGAGCACCTTGGGTACCTTGGTCACGACAGAATTAATGGTGACATCCAATTCTTCAAAATCACTAACATATATATTTAGACAAGTAACCTGACAATTGATAAATTTATCAAATCTCAACAGATGTGACCACACGAGACATGTTTCGGCCTGTTGAGCCTCATCAGTCGTGGGTAGGTTTGAACCAGCGACGTTGGAGCTAGAGGACGTGCAAGCATACCCTCTAACCACAAGGCCACCGGATCATCTGTTGAGAGCGTGAATTAGCCATGAAGGCACTGCTTTAACGCAGGCACGTCGCTCCAACGTCGCTGGTTCAAACCTACTCACGACTGATGAGGTTCAACAGGCCGAAACATGTCTCGTGGTGGCTACATCTGTTGAGATTTGATAAATTTATCAATTGCCAGGTTACTTGTCTAAACATGTAATGAGTAGCGCCTGCGTGAAGCGCCTCAATCTCGGATGCGGTATTAAGTGATTGCAGAAAGCAGTCCGCCCTCCACATGCCTGCGTTAAAGCAGTGCCTTCCTGGCTAATTCAGATGGTCCGGTGGCCTTGTGGTTAGAGGGTATGCTTGCACGTCCTCTAGCTCCAACGTCGCTGGCTCAAACCTACCCACGACTGATGAGGCTCAACAGGCCGAAACATGTCTCGTGTGGTCACATCTGTTGAGATTTGATAAATATATATATATATATATATATATATATATATATCACTTTAATATTTGACTTTGTATTTTTTTTTGATAAATCCGTTTCTCTGGCAATATGATAAAACTGAGAAATATAGATACCGAATTGATACTTGCTATTTGAATACAGCACAAGCAAATCACATGGTGATTGATGAAATTCACTCTAATTTGTCAAGGTGAGAATACTACTTTCCAGAGAAGATATAAAGTCAACAATTATATTTTGAATGTCTTGGATGCACATAAGCAGACATTACCTTTTAGCTTTGAGGATGAACATATAAGCGGACTTAAAAATTGATTCTAGTTCTTCTTTGCCTAGGAATACTACTCATTCTACAACATGCAAAATAAATGTTTGCAAGCTTTAAAAGACTCCATATTTTGTGCTGTGATAGTCATTACATAAAAATATATACACCAGTGAAAGATATTGCTATTTTCAATTTACAGTTTAAAATATTATGGAAACAGGAATTAATGCAACTTGGAACATAAGCCAACCTGATTTATTGACATCTCGAATACTTCTTAATTCATTCTTCTAGTATACTTCACGTTGCATTCAAAGGATAGCGAGTTTCGAGAGCTAATTTGTTGATTATGTCAAATCATGAAATCCATCAACAAACCTTGATGAAGAAAATGTTTATTTAAACACATTATTTGATCCGGTAACGATTCCTATGATTTCATCTAACTAATTAACGTGGAGATTATGAATTATTGCCTAGCAAATACTGATGACATCTTGCTAAGCTATCAAGCACTATCTCATCGTCAATGCTGTGGGTTTGTTAGGTGCATGCTAACTTACTATCGATCGATTGATTGCTGGTGAATAATTGAATTTGTATTTAGGTCGAAACTTTGTAACATTTAGAAGACATATAGACAGCCAATGCCAATGTCCTAGCAGCTCTACTAGGCATCGTTGTTATACCACCAGAACGACTATATATACTTAACTGAATCATTACTGAACATTGTAATAAGCAGTATTTTGCATAATATTTGAATTTCGGAAGTTCATCACACAAAATGCTTGCAAAGAAGTGGCCATTTTCAGACCTTCGCAAAAGGGGTCATAAAGAAGATGTTCTGCAAAAATTGGTCTTCAATCTGACCTTCCTGTGTGCCAAATGCGACGATTTTCAGTGAAAGCTTGGAAACAGTTTAAAGCTAAAAGTCACGAAACTGTTGGTCAGTCGGTTCTACATGAACCAGAATCAAATTACATGGCCAAGAAGAAATAAATTTGTGAAATAGGCAATAGTTGAGGATTCTTGCCTTAAGATGGCGCTTTCAAAATACTTTTACACTTAAAGTCACATGAAGTGACAATGGCCGTGCATTTCTCAAAGTACAGTGACAAGGTACCGGCAGCTAGCCATTATCAACCACTGGAAGCCGTCATCATCGTTGTCATGACAACGGTGTCTATGGCATCATATTGTTTTCAATGTGCATGTCTGATCTAGTCCTTTGATATACAATGTCGGATAGCGATGGTCAGTCCATTTGGACGAAAATTCGTACTGAGGACGAAAATTCGTGAAACCCTGAAGCTTTGTCGATTTGGAGCTACATGATTGACAAGTATGCGATAATAATCTCCTATGAAGGAGAACCTTTATTATTTTCAAGTCTGTTTATCTTTGTATGTTCTAAAAACTTATTAACTGCAGTCAATTAAGATAGATCGATCGAAAAGATATGAAATGAATGTAGACTTCATGGACGTGTATGCAAAATGCTTTTGTGTCACTCACCAAATAAGAAATTCATTGATGCTCAAATAGAAACAATAACTTTTATATTTTGTGTCTAAAATTGGATGGATACATTGATATGCTAATAGATTACACTGGGCAATGTGCATCTAGTACCGCAAGTAGTGTAAAATATAGAGCCGAATGCGGAGTCTGTTTGGTAAAAAGATTACGTAAAAACTATTTTTTTAATTTTTTAAAATTTTTTTTACGTAAAAAATTATTTCCTAGACACTTGCGAACAGCCATGAAATATATAAAAGATATTATGAAAAATCCAGGTAATTTGAATAGACAAAGGCAATGATTTTTCATAGTGTTCCTCAACAAAAGCGAAGGTCATGAATTGTTTGCATTAAACAATTTTGCAGTCTCTTGAAAGCGTGGGCTTCTACGAAGCCATACACAAGGTGTCACAAACGTAGCGTCGTCAACATATTCTGTTGTTCAGCATGTACATGGCGATTAAATATGACATATACTTACAAACGTTTCCTCAATGAGCTCTAAAGCCTAATACGCAGCCACGCATACTGATAATGAACATGCATTAAGTGTGACTCTATTTACACAAAAATTGTGTGAGAAAAAAATCAAAAGAAAAAATATTCTAGGAGGAAAGTACATTCCTGTGAATAGAAATTTCAATTTTACTCATTCTTTCTTCAAATTGGCAATTGTATCTACGTTTTAATATAATTTACCTTCGTAACTTCGTTTCTAAGTTGATACATGTACATGTATGATGTGTATATGTACCCATGCACTGCATACATGAATGCTTGAAAAAACGTAACAAAAATTGATTGAAATTAAAGTACGGGTATTATTTTATAAGATCTAAAATCAAATTTACTGAGCAAACTTTACGCTGTGAAAGCAAGTGTATTTTAACAGCGAAAGTGACCTGCTAAACAAGAATAATAATATATGCAACTTCATAAGAAATCATTAGAAGAAATGAACTATTTAAATTGCATAAACTTCTTTTAATTCTAAGTCAAAGTAAATATTGATTTATCAAGATTTAATCTATGTAAATAACTAGCAATCTCGCACTGTTACTTGGAAAACTCCGACAACGCCATAGATGAATAGTGATATTACTCATCAATCTTCTGAAAATAATTAAGAGAAATGGTGGATCCATTTTTACCTCGAAAACATGATATTCGAAGCCATGATATTAGCATATTAGTGCACATACAAATTCTACACTGTTATCCGCTGTTAAAGAAACTGCAAAATTTCTCAAACTGCTTGATTAAATTTTTAAATACATTATTTGCACACAATGTAATGTAACTTTTGAAAGTAGTGTAGTGTTAAGATATCTCTCAATAACTCCAGAAAATCAAACTCACACCTAAATTGGATTTAATGGTGAAAGAAGCATAATGATAAAGTGAAGTATGAATCACATTTGTTAAAATTATTGGGATGCAGAATTTATGTTGGAAAGCAATTCATCGTGTTGTTGTATGGGAAGCGTTGTGTATGCAATAACCTCTTCTTGGCAATATACATTAAACTGTGTCTTTCTGACTTTGAAAAAAACTGCCGAAATATTTGACATCATACACGTTATTTTCCTTTGAATTGCACAGGTATGTCATTTGTAAATGAACATCATGTTGAGATACTAATCACGCCCATGGGCGAGGGTTACAGCTTGTCTTTAACAACTATTCAAGCGAGAACACTGATGGAGCTGTCATGTACTGATTCGGTTCCAATTAGGGAATAGGTGAAGGAAGTTTCGAATTTGTGCGATGAATTTGTGCGAAAATAATGCGAAAAATTTGAAACTCCTAAACTCTAAGAAAATTTAGGATAGTCCTTACATTATTTTCAAGACATTCTAATTAATCCTTGTTTGCAGTTTATTGAATGCACCTCTCTCATCAATTATTCAGAATTTCGAGTTACTGAGGAACTTTAGATTTACTTGCAAGAGCGGAAATGCTCTCAACACTTACTCGTTTCCCATAACTAACTCAATGACAATATATTATCATTACAGCATTAAATTGCAATTGCAATCATGAACTATCTTTATTTAGAGGAGGCTTACAAATCATTCCAGTCATTGAAAAGATTCACTTATTTACCAGTTTACAAGATTTCCAGCTCACAGCTTCTTTAGTATACTTAATATTACATCATCAAGTAACCTCCTGCACAGAAATAACGCATTGAAAGAAAAGCCAGACATTCTCCGACGAGTACTATTAAGTGATGAATAATGTAGGCTGACGGATGATGTCGACCTATATTTTCTATTGCTCAACAGCATGCCCGTTGAAGAATTTCTTTGTTTTTCTTTCAACTTGCTGAGTCCGGGTGCGTGGAGAACTCTCTTCTCTTTCCAGGAAATAGCAAATTTTTGATAAAATGAGTATCATTGAACTACAATGTCATTGCTAACTGCTTTTTGTGATAAGCACATTATCCGTTCATTCGGTGTACTCAAGTGACTCAGCATATCGATGTAATTTAAACGATGTAAATCTTTACAGCAAGTGCGTAATTAAAATACGATACAATGCCGGTAATATGACCATTAAATCGAATTCCCAGTACACGACACGTTTATTATGAAACATTTTCATTGCACTCTACTAGAATCATGGAGTACAAAACGTACGTGAATTCGTGCTTTCTTTACTGCGGTGAAGGTATAGTCGTCGATCGTTTGCTAGAGAAAATAGCAAATTCAACATTTTATACGAAATGCAGGCATTCTAAAGCTTCGACCAATCCTAGTTACCAATGTAGTCAGAGGAAGTGTTCTATATATTGTATTTGTGATATGTGTTCTGTTTTGAAAATATGATTTACTAGTTCTGATCACTTTGGATTCAGCTTCTGGAATAAGGTTCCCATGGACATCCGAAATTCAAATGCAGCTTCTATGAAAGTGACAAGTTATCTGAGAAGCTACCTTCAAAGACAAAGTGGCATTACTGCATCGTGACTTGACTTTCCAAGTTCACTCTATCTTAGTTTCCTTTTTTTACTCCATGTTTTCTAGTTTGTTCGTTTGAATTTACTGTATTTAGATTAGTCACATGCATGTCACATGTCGTGAATACAATACAATACTAATAATGTGAACAGTAAGGTCTACAAGAGAATGATTCTTCCAGCGTAAGAATTCATCACAAGAGTGGAAAGCTGAAAATGACATTTCCAAAGTGCTCATCCACTTTCTTACCAGACGCGCTTCGCTCAGAAATGGAAAATGTTTGGATATGACATGTCGATAGCTGCGCTGAGATGATAGTTGAGTACTCAAATGAATTCCTGCAATGTAAATATCTAACAGATGGTTTCTAAATGAAAAGAATGCTGCTGATGTTATGTTTCTATAATTATATTTTAATAATTATTTTAGTGACGTTTGATTAAGCGCCATTTTAGCCATATTTACACATCTTGAAAGCGTCGTCAGCAATTTGTACGATCAGAATTTTATTTGAAAATACATTATCTATGATGGTTTCAGCATCTAATTCTGATAATATACATATAGCATGAAAAAGAATTTCGAATGTATATCAACTTGTGAATTAACACCGGTTTCTTGGGAATACATGTATCTAAAGAGGCTCAAAGTGGAGTCGCAAGATAATCGCTCGTTGCCAGAAGGCGAAAATGTTTTGGGACAATTGATCTGCAAAAATACACTTCTCTGTACATGTATTTGCATACAAGACCTGGTATAATAGATAAATTGGTGCAGGTTTCGATCTTGTTTGAATTCAAACTAAGAAATATTTTGTTTTAGAGCATGATCTGACGCATTCTATAAGATGACAAAAATTCATCGGTCAGTTGACATATATCTGTCGTGCAAATTTCCTCATTCTTGTAAAACATCGTTCTATAGAAATTGTTCAAACCATAAGTGACAAAATTAGGTAGGCTTTACATAATCATTTTCGAGACTTAGGAAGTGGCCAAAGAAAAGTTGAATTTCAAAAGAATGACAAATTTATGGCTTTATAGGGTTTCAATCCAATTTTTCTGTGATACTTGGTAATTTAGGTAAAATCAACATTTTATGTTTGCCGTGACTTTACCAGATAGCATGTTTGAAAATGTGACAAAAGGAAACTGTGTTTTATCTGTATTATCGTATCCTAAATAAAAGATGCAACCTGAAGAGCCAAGATTCTTGAGTTGTCACATTAAAACTGGATTTTCCGTGGTATAATGTTTGCTTACCAGCTTGATGTTTTGCGACATCTGTTGCATTCATAATGTTTTATGTAATATATTGTCAATGTTTCGTGTTTGTCACATCGAATTCATGATGTCGCTTGTTTATCTACTATGCCACTGTCAATAATTCCAAGTGCACATGCTTGATGCTATCTCTGATGGGTTTGGGTCGAGAGGATTAATTAATGATCTTTTCGTGTCAACTTAAGCCTCTTCACATTAGAGCTGACACTTTCACGAAATTTTGATTTCAAGAATTCTCGAAATAAGCATTTCACGAATTTCACGAATATGTTTAATCTCTTCAGAAAACAAATTTATACTCGTTAGCAGATGAATAAGGATTTATTTTCTATTCAAAATCATTAATAACTTCAATGATAATTTGCTCTCACTAACATTAACTAAATATTGTATGGGTATTCCTACGGCACCCGAATAGTCGCTCAGTGCTTATTACAAAAAGATTTTAGGTAGCACAAACTGCACAACACTACCTCCGACAAAGAAATTCCAATTTTGGTGCAAATTTCGTCTGCAGATGAAAATACCCGCTCGATACAAATTGACGAATGCATTCGGTCGATCTCCTGCTGCTCGGAATGCAACGATCTCATGTTTCAGAATTTTCGCTGCACTACTCACTACACAATCATCAACGAATAACGCTTTTGCCATACGCTCATCGAATTCTTGAACCACTGAATTTTGCGACTCTATGTTATTGATTTCTTTAGTTTGATTACTTTCTGGTCCGCGTCATTCCTTAATCTCAGCAGGACATTGAATCCTTTTGAATCCCAAGCACGTTTTCTGTTAGTACATGTCGCCACTGGATCCAAACCAGGGGATTGACGGTGATCCAACCTTAGATCGAGGGTATCTCTGAGTCTGCCTGCTAATGCAAACTCATTTACATCGAGTATTTCGTTCATGAAGTGGATAGCTACACGTCCAACTAATGAATTGCAGCTTTCAGAATCAATCTTCTCGATGTACAGCTTCACAAGTTTGAGGCACTGTTCAATAATTACCATTTGTAACCATTCCTCTTCAGCGAATTTCCCCGGATGTAGACTTTCGATTGCTGGACGTACTCGAATGAATCGGGCGATCATGTTGTATTAGGAGTTCTATCTCGTCGGTACATTCAGCACAAGCGTCAGCTCTTTTCCTTCTCCACACGGCATTCTTATCGTAGAGTCAGTCAGCATAGATTTAAAAAGTTACATTTATTTGAAAATCCCGAGTCTCCCACCACAAAATTCTAATAGGATGCCATAGAAATTTGTTGAATTTATATTCATGACTGTATGGCTCTTTGTAGTGGGGTATTCCAATTTCAGATTCCAAGTCATCGTATTTCATGTATGTGTTAATGAAATACGACGATATGAATTGTCGTGAAATAGGTCTCCTTTCACGAATTCTCGATTCACGAAAAAATGGTTCGTGATTCGTGAAATTCACGCACTCGTGATTTCACGAAATCATCCCTTCTTCACATGCGAGGAATCGTACCAGGAGATATTTTACATTTAGATATTGATTCTTGTATTCATAAAAACATCCGAATCTCACAACTGGAAATTATCTTTCCTCCAAATATTTACTTGTGACTTTTATATTTGCAATGCACATTGCTCTGAATTTACTACTTTCTTATTTTTTTACTTGAAAGCACATGTTGCTGATATTTGACAATAATCAAAGCTGAGATTCTGTGAAGGACCTCACTTAACCCTCCCCTTAGGTCTATGAGGGTAAGTAATTTAAAGTCCGTTAACTTGTAATGTAATAGTTTTGTAACTTGTCATGTAATAGACTTTTACTTTTATTAGTGAATCTGACAGTCAATTTCGCTGATATCTTTGAAGTAGTCAAATTAACCGACACCAGACAAAAATCAATGGTCACGAAGCTTCAGTCATAACCATAAAACTGTTTTCTAACTTTGAAATGAGCGACGGTTCGCGAACAATCTTGTAAAGAGACATATTGCTTTGGCGACGGTGTAAGTGAACTTTTGATCGCGCACATAGCTTTGTCGCATTTGTAAACCCTTATAGCTGTTCTAAATTGCTCTCCTTTTCTAAAAATATTTATCTACAAATTGGATCGTTCTCAAGATTTCATCAAAATTGCTTGTTACTACTGAGTTTCAATGTACTTGATGTCCACTTATACTGGAATGATTCCTGACATTGTCGGGAATGACATTTTCAAAATGTGGTGAGGTTGAAAGAGTCAATTCGATGTTGAGGAGAATGAAACAGCTCGGTAGTTACGTAATCGCATATTTTAACACTGTCACTCCTTCCTCCCAATTGGTCAAATAACTTTACGCAGCAGCGAGTACTTTTTAAATATGCATCGATGTTCAATTCTTGCTTTCATATTCGTCATCGCTTGTCGAGTCTCTGAGGGACGTCGAAATTTTGATCACCAGCTCTAATAAATTCTCTGCTTTCCTAAAACCTCTCTTGGAGATTTTAGGTGTGTTCACTGGGGTGCTCGTGCTGAGTATAAAAAAAGATAAAGAAATAGAAAAGTAGCTAAGGACTTGATGACTGGTCTGTCAGCTTATTTAAATATGAGGGCGAATGATTTCAATAGCGATTCTGTAGACTATCAGACTGATAAAAATGTATTTTAGATTTAATGAATTAGTGTACTTCGGGGTTATCAAAAATTGAGTTATTTTTTTGCAGCGGGAAACAATTAATTGATTATAGCTAGTTGGTGTTAATAATCAATTAATTGCAATTATCAATCGTCCAATTTGAACAGACTTATTCTTGATTATGGATTTTTACTCTGATATTTCACTTTAGCGAATTGAAAAATTCTTCCGATGTAGATGCACGTCTTGATTTGTCTTACGTGCTTGATTTTTGTAATTAATTGACATGTTTTGGCCGAATTTTGAACATATTGACACTGACAGGAGGCGCTGAGAGCAGTGTCATGGAATCAAAAGAGTCTCACTCACGAATGCATGAGAGAATGTGGTTCAAACCATAAAGTTTCACATAAATATAATCAAAATGTTGTGTTTAGCTTCATAAACATAGACACATAGTTGTATAACCTAGAGACATTCCATGCCAGAAAAGATGGCTCTAGACAAAATAGTCTACTTCTCAGTTAATCAGAGACAGCAAACGTGAATGTTATCTTTCAATTTTCAAATCTTTAATCTACTATCTGCTTTCCTTTAGATCTACATGTGTTCTTCTTCGATTTTGTCTGACAAGAAGAGGAATCAGATAGAACTCGACATACGCGCAGATTCGTAGTACCCATGGGGTGTACATCCTTCTGTAAAAGTCTCATTTTGACTTCGATTCCTGCAGAATCTCGCGTAGGAGGCCGGACTAGAGGATACTATCGAAATCGGCTACATAATCGAACGACAGCTGCGTGACAATTTCATCATTTCAATTACCAATCTCCAAAAACCGCAACTGCACACTAAAATCTGCAACAAGAAGATCGCTAAGATGTTGACTTTGAAAATGAATTTTTGTATAAAGTACTATTAGATAATTCAGAATTTTAATTCGGATTCATTTGATGTAATGGGTGATCATCAATTTCTATTTTTGAAGTCACAAGAGATTGAACTTACGTGACGCGAAATAGATATACATATCAATCATTTGGGAGTATTTCACAAAAACCGAAGATATGAGCACTGAATGTGATTAGCAACTTCCTGGTTCATTTAACAGCGTAATTATCAAATCCATGCACGTTGCTCGAATTGCTCGTATTTTCACCTAGTTTATTGCATAGTGCGTCATTAGAGTTTCCTTTCAAGAACTGCTGCTTGAGTTTGATTTTGATATCTGAAATCCTTTCTGAATTCTCAATTTGTAGTACTTGATTTGCATTTCAATTCAATTTAGAAGTAAAGCAAATTGCACTATTTAAATTTATAAAATTGAAGTACTACATTCAAGTCGTTAAATTGATTACTTTCGCTCGAATGGAATTGAAGTCGCATTATACCTCATTTCAAATTGATTCATAAATCACGAACAATGTGACTAGGCCATGTATACGTATAGGAAATCAGTTCAATGTTCCATATCGAACGCTGAATGGATGATTAATATTTGGTGTGATGTCGATAAATTTATCTTCTTATCTATGAACGCTCAATTTGTATAAATCATGTCATGAAAAATCGAGATGACATATATTCTAAAGTTTCTACCGTTGAAACATTTCATAAATGATAATGATCATGCACTCGGTCTGGTTACACTTTGTGATTATTGATTACAAACATGAATTCTCTCTAAGTAGAAGTGGAAAAGTTTATCTAGATTAATCGCCCGGTCGTCTGATTGACCAGTACCACCAATTAAGCAATTATATCTGCAGCTCACGTTTAACACTAGAAGGACCAAGAAATTTCACTACCTGGAAGGACCAAAGCGGTCAAAATTGACCGGCATATAACTTAAGTACTAAATTAATCTATTTTCATCGATTTAATTATGAATGTTCACTTATATTATTACATCACTTACTTTTTTAGTGATACCCATTATGTTCGATATCATAATATTATATTTAAACCTTATTGCGCAATATGACATACACATGTTATCATCATGTGTGCTGTTGTGATTATGAGAAAGATAGAGACCAATGATAGTTTGATAACTAAAAAGGTGCCATCACGTCGACTACCACAGAAATCAGGTAGCCTACTACAAGAAAAGCTTCTTTTGAACATCCAATCAAGTTTTGAATTTGGTTCAAAAAATAGAACAACATAAGCCTAGGTACTTCACTTCAGTAGCAATGAATACATGTAGCAACTGCTTCTTTTTTTGCCACTGTATGTTCCACAGCATTGTGTTACAGATTTGTTTGAATAGCCATACTGCCATTTTCGCCACCAAGACCAACACTCTTGTGATTCTTGAATCGACTGCAATGCGTTTTCAATAGGCCTACTTCTGTTTTGTCTCTGTCTGCACATTATCTTGAAATATAAGTGGTATATGCTTTCGTCGTGACTATATGCAGCTATTATTCGAAATATTATCGATGATTTTCTTCCCGCCATATCAACGAGGTTGAAAAACACCGCTATTGTCCAACACCGACTACCATCTGGTCGAAAACATCAACTCCACAATCTGCAGTGTTGTAATATGCAATCGTTTCCGGCATCCTTTTTGGATGCTAATAAAATTCTTTATAAGCGCACGCCGTTGGATTCGGTCATTGCCGAAAGATTTTTTCCGCAGGCGCTGGTTCATGTACACAATCACAAGAAGAAATATTTCTCCATTCAGTCCCTGAACGTGATGTTCGAGAAGTTCAATGGTTTCATGAACACTGTCACTGTCAGAGTAATCCGCAGGATCGTCAATTTCGTCTACTATGTCTTCGTCGTCGCTAGAATTATTCCAATCAATAATTTGCAGCTCAGTCAGTACCTGATTATCAGTGAGCCTTCTTGGCCACACATTGCTTCGATCACCTTCAGCCGTTAAGTTGCAAATGAAACAGTCATGATATCTACATAGTCTGACTAATGAATT
>CAJQUW010000937.1:0-49930 GCA_907163375.1 Prostheceraeus crozeri | reverse complement strand
CCCAGAACCGCCGAGGCTCCGAAACCTTGGTGGAGACGAGCTCGCACCTTCTTCACTTGGCCACGCCGACAGTGCAAAAGAAATGCGAGTGAAAGGAGTAGTCATCTCCAAGTGATCTCGTCAGCTCATTGTCTATTATTATTGACAGAATGTTGCCAGCATTCTATGTCTGCTAAAACACCAGTTGTTAAAAATATTTCGTGTTTTTAGCCACGAGCTTTCGACGACTTACAGCTCGTCTTAATCATGTGGAATGAAACAGAAATGCGATGCATGGTTCCAGAACCATCGATTACAAATCACAAAGAATAAATGGCGTGACATTTCAAGATCAATAAGTGATAAAATAGAAGTAGACAGAAATGAGATTATGTACACTAGCTACTCAAAATAAAATGACAGTAACAACAATGATATGTAAAGATATGAAAACGTGATGCAGCATCCGTCACAATAGAAATTGCTTCTTGTGTCGAGAAATTAATGGCTTCCATATACTGCTAACCTCTCAGCCTTTGTCTCTATTGTATGCGAATTCTCGGTTTACTCTAGGTGCACATTTGGAGAGATCTGTTTGTCCTATACGTCAGTGCGCCATTATCTTTGTCTAGAGGCCAAGGGGATGCGGTGCGTTGCTACTGCCGCTGCCTTTATGAATTGGTATTTGCAAAACTTATAAATGCACTTGCAGCTCTAGCACAGAACATACATGTGCATGTGATTCAAGCAGAGAAACTGTTAGACAGTCATGAAACACATTTCGTAAGAGACCGAGTCATGGACAAAGAAGGGAAGTTTTTTGAATGTTGGCTACATGTATGCCATGACTTGTAACTTGCAAGTTTTGCATGCTGCATGCGAATCATCTAGCTCAAAGTTGGGCAGACGTTTCTAGTAGCTGACCACATCATGGATCTGATTAGCTTTGTGGTCAGCCAATTCTGCAGCAGACTGCTATAGAAATCAGAACTATTGAAATGACAATACTGTGAGGAAAAGACCTCTGCATCCTTTTAACAAAATATGAAAACCAAAGCCAATGCTTTATGTGCACATTTGTTATCAAGAACGATGCCTAACCAACATTTTAACCTGTGGTTTGTTTTACCATTTCCAAAATATTCTGTTCTCATTGAAACATGTGCTTTGGGGCTTTTCCGCAAGTTTACCACAGGGATGAATATAGAGTTTCCAGAAACATCAATCATACACAGAAACTGCACCCCAATCGACGACCAACCGAATTACGCGAGCGGCGAGTGGCGAGTGAGCTATCCACTTGTTCCTGAATTTCCAATGAGAACGCATGATTTGCACATTCTCGCATTATTCGTTCTTGATAGCTTTATGAACGATGTCAATTGAGAGGAGAGCCAAGTTGAATTGCTGCTGCTACTTTTCGTGCAAACTTTCATCCCTATCTGTCCTTCATCATTGGTTATTTTGATTTAAAGAAGTAAGCATTCAAATTTAGAAGATGAAAATGATGAAATGATGCATTCACATTCAAGGTCGGTGGTACAATACAGTATGGGGTAACCCCCTCAGCGGCACCAGAAGCCCTGTCGCTGCGTCGTTTCTGACAGCAGATTCGACTAACTCCGGCGTGAGGGACCTCGGCCCCGAGTAACTGCTTGGGTGTTCCTCTTTGGTGGCAAAGCGGAAGATCTCCGCTATCGAAGCTTCGCCGGAGGAAGAAGAACTCAAGGGCTTAGTGTACCACCGACTTGGCCATGAGAAGTAGGATGACCCCAGTGACGGCTGGCCACCACTTACTGTATGTTTTAATAGCAAGTTTAGAACTCCTCCCCTACTTCGTCCGGATGACCTGTCTGGGTGTAGTGTCGAAAGCAACAACTTTGACAGTCTGAGAAGCTAGCAGGTACCCTGATCGGATGCCATCTGAGAAGGGATGCCATCTGTTGCGATCGATTCGCCAGCAGCTCCGGTCATGAGTCAGTAGCGCGTCTCATCTCGGAAGTAGTTAAGTTAGGGGTAAAATTTGAACTTGTATTTCCAGTTACTTTTGAGAAGTCGCTGAGGTTACACGTACAGCAGCAAGTCTCACAGCCAATTTTTTCAACTATTTTGTTCAGCGTTGATTTTCCAAAAGAATACACAAAAAATGACGAGTAATTTGCTCTTCACATCAGATTTATAAAATTCCTAAGAAAAATAAGTAAAAAGCTATAGCTGCTTTAATAAGCCACAAGTAATCGTCATATGAAAACATTATTGCGTTATCACTAACTTATATTGCATTTTAAAGGAATGGATTTATAAAGAACACAATTACAAATCTAGCCTTAGGCCCCATGAGTATCACAGTCAAATTTCTTGCCTTAATGAGATTTCTCAATGATTCTAGGAAAATAGGCTGAAATCATTGCTGATAACAAAAGACTATCAATGCTATAACAAATTGTTGTCAACTAATAAGCTTATTTGAAAAGAAGATGTAACTTATGACTGTTGAATTGTAAAACATAATGCCGTGCCTGAATTTGAATCTACGGATTTATTCAACTAGAGCATTGAGGCACCTGTTTGACTGCTTGAGTACAACACCAATCATCCCCCCCCTACCAGAAATTTCTGCGTCCGCCACTGCTAAGGAATACACAATTCTTACAAAATTCATACAGTTAACCAAACGACAAGATATCATAGTCATTACAGCAGCACAACAAAAATCAAGCTCCTTTTTCTTTTGAGGTCGATTTCTATTAGCGCTAAATTTATGCAGAAGTTGGCGACACTTAGGCGTCCCGCGCTTTCAAAGGTCGATAGAAACAAGGTGGAACCTAAAAGAAAGCGCAGCTTGATTTTTGCTTTGCTGCTATAAAAATTCTTGTAGGCTAGAATATAGGATTCTGAAAACTTTATTTGAGATAAAGTACGTTTAATTACATGCATAAGTTAGTAATGTTTTTCCTACTTAAGAAACAGTTTGCAACAATGTCAGATAGAACACGTATAAGTAGGTGTCTGTAAATATGTTACACTTATTAAACATGCTTCTATAATGCTGTTTTTCTTCTGATTGACTCAACGATTTCTTCTAGAGTGAATGGTCTTCCATCGCTAATGGTCAACATATAGGCCCAATAAAATTACCCGGAAGGTCGGTCTTCAAAATTCATGGCCGCGGCCGGGCCGGCCTGTTCCATCACGGTGATGTGTAATCACAGAAGAAAGAGAATATAAGAAAATTGGTTTGACGCTTTGAAACTGATTATTTTATCGTATCAAACTAACTTTTCTCACGTTAAATAGGTTATTTCTGTTCTGATTTGGTCGATGATTTATCGAGATGATATGCTCCTGAATCTCTGAGTGAATCTCGAAGATGAGGCCGATCAGATGCATTGCTTCAAATGTTGGAGTTTATTTAATTTGAAATTATGCTGTTAATGCTGTAAAGTGAAAGGATTTCGAGTTTCCGTCGAAATTAATGTTCATGCTGGCTCACGGTTGACAAGAAGAACAGAGAAGAAGTGTCAATTGTCCTGACGTAGCAGGGTGAAGCAAAGATTGATCAAGCGCACTGAAGTGAATTCCTCCCTAAAACTTACTCAGAGGCAAGCTATCGGAAGCGAAAATCCTAAAGCTTGGTATTTGGGAGGACTTACGGCAGAATCCGGTGCCATAAGAAATGAAGGCCTACTGAATGTTGTTCGTACAAATAGTCAAGAGTGATGGAAAGTTTATCACGTCGGAACCTCTCTTATAAGAGTTTGATCTGCAGTTTTCCAAGATCTGATCAAATTTTGTTGAATAAGTTATCACTAACAGATGATTCTCCAAACATTTGTTAGTGAGAGAGGATCGAGGAGTTCGTTGAGTTCCGTTGGCAGCCTACTTCTCATGGCGCATCAGCAACGTACTGCGCCTAGAACGAGAGTGAAACATCCCGAGTGACTGTTTTCTATGGGTTTTTAAGGGAATATATGGGATTGTAAGGGATCCCACATGATCCCATTCACGATGCAAATAGGATCACATGGGTTTCTTGAGGATTGTATGGAATCCCTTGAATCTCATTCAACTGAATCCCCTAGAATCCACGATTCTCATCAAAGGATTCCTTATGGAGAATATGAAAGGGATTAATCAAAATTAATTCTAATCAATCAAAATCAAACCGGTCTCACAGATCTTTATGGATGATTTGCAAGGTTTTGATTACATATATCGCTTTTGATCATTAACAGTGTGGGCCAATCGCTCACATATACAGTGTATAATCGACTACACTGTGGAAATGGACGCAATGGACTCTAGACCTACACGTAGAAAAAGATTCAATGATGGCATACAGACTTTTCCTGTGGGAACCATAGAAAACTTCAGACAAATATCTATAGGCCTGCTGTTTTAGGACCTGCAGGCCCTTATCATTCCCATTGTAATAATTTTGGTTTTTCACTGGTTGTCTGAAAAACCAAATGATTTGTTTTGGTTTCCTAGAAAACTAATACCGCCATGATTTGCTGGAATAACTTTAGTTTGTAATTATTTAATTTACTATCCTTTGGTACATGTACTGATTCGAATCCTACTTATCTGGCAAGAATCCTATATGTTTCCTACCATAACCTGTGAAACCTAGTAAAATCCCTAAAAGTTTTCCTAGTAAAATCCCGGCAGGTTTTGTAGGAACATTAGTAATAGCGCTATTCTTGATAGGATCTCAATAGGAAACACCAGAGAAATATAATTGACCAGAACAAGATCTTAATAGGAAACATCAGAGAAATATATTTCTCACGTTTTAATATATCGTCAGTGATGACGTGATGATTCACTCACAAGGCTTCAACCGACCTCGATTTCGCCAGACGACGTATATCTATGACGTTATTATTTAAGAACGTTGATATCGAAAAACGTTATTATTTTGAATACAATCAATCGACATCGTCATTCATTTGTTGGTGAACTTCGAAGACGGTGAGTTAGTGTGCAGTAAAAGAGTGAATGATGTAGAAAAATTGTATTTCAAGTTTGTTTATAGGACCAAAATGTCTGTTGTCCTTATCTTTTCATTGTAAGTTCTTAAACCGGTTCTTGGGGGTAGGAACCATCTCCACATCTCTCTAAGAGTAGCTGGCATGTTTTTATACCACTTATACTAATTTTTATTTCACTAAAGAGAGCTGTTCATAAAAAACGGACCATCTAAATTGTGACTAAGTTCAATCGATTCTCATGCCTTCCAATCTTGTCACACATGAGCGCGTCATGCATTATTCGAAAGCTCACATTCTCAGCTTTCAAATAAGCTATCATAAACTTGTATCCGTTATTGTGTCGCTTGGACAGTAGTCAAAACGTAAATATCACTCAATTTACAACTCGTTATTTTTCAATAAGAAAATACATATATGTGAGCATGATTATTAATGAATCAGACACGAGGAGAACGAGCATTCTCTGAGCTTTCTTTTGATATATGGCTCATCGAAATCGATGGATCGGGAGAGAAATAGTGATGCCGTAAAATTATCAAAAAATCATATTGTTTAAGATGAAAAGTATTTGAAAATATCATATTCGGCCTATTTTTCATTAAAGGTTTTCGTGTTTGGTCTCTTTAGAATCCTTACGATGCAAGAAGTAAGAATAATATCAGTGTTATTCAAATCAGTTCAAAAGTTATTTTTCAAACTTCATTCAACATTTTCTCATGACAGCTTAAGCACGCGAACCGTTGCAAGGTCAACATTGTTGACTCCAGAGATGGAAAACGGCCGCCGGCTTTTACTTTTTTATGTAATCAGCAAATTTATCACCAAGCAAGAGATTTTTTGTTAAGGGAGCGTCTTTTGATCACTTACTGAAGCCAATTTAACTTTACGTTCTCTACTTTTTTATTTTGTCTAAGAAATGGATTTCTCGTAAACTTTTTCTTGTAAAAATTTTTATATTCAAGTTCTATTGGATGAATTAGGTTTAAATCCAGGCGATCCTTTGCCGAACGGTGATAATTCATATTCTCTAGTGAATGATAATATTGATGATATCATCAAGTATCACTCTGATTACATTGGTGAACATTTCAGCATTAACTGCACTGACAAAAATTGTAAACTTCCAAAAATGTTCTGGTTGCCTAAGGTGCACAAGAATCCATACAACTTTCGTTTTAAAGCTGGTGCTAAAAGTTGTAGCACGAAACAGCTATCTGTTGTCATCAACAAGGAACTGGCGATTATCCGTCAGCATTTTAAGAACTATTATCATAAATATTATATTTCATTTTCTACATACATGTACATCGTAAACCGACCGTATAGAAATAATTGGGAACGTTTGGCCCCATAGAAATCCTCAAACACTCTTAAAACTCAAATTGATTTGATCATGTTATAAATAGATTGCCAATAATGTGTAATTTATAATCATGATATCTTCACTACCGGTGATGTATTCATTATCAATTATCAAGGTTTGTTGATATCTGAGATATCTCAGTTGAAATAGAATAAATAACAACTTTTGGCACATAGAAAATTTATTTGCATAATATCTATATGCATAAATATCTAGGCGTCTTTGCATTCTCCTATGTCTATGACTTAAATCTGAATCTTGTAAGATATCTGACAAATAACATCAAATTGTCTCTCAAATTGATACTTTTCTTGTGATATGCATCAACTACTGACCGAAGCTTAGAAGAAATTAAGGAAAGATTTACGGTAAGACATTATTCAAAGTAGCTTAATAATAAGTATTCAATTCTACAAATAAGTAAAGTAAGAAATTTTGGCGCTATTTTGCATCGGCTTTTAGAATTTTGGTTTACGAATTTTTATCGATATAATCAAGTTCTTGTCTGAATTGGCAATAGCATACAATGAAGTGCAAAGGTTTTTGCCAATTTAAGTTGCTATCAATGCTGACACATAGGCTCATAACGACCTATACTATACTGGTGGGTCTATACAAATCATGACATATCACATTAATAGATAGATAATTTCCAGGCTTACAAGATTCATGTTGTAGTTTCAAAATACATCACGATTACAACTTATTCAACCATAAATAATCATTCCTGTTTCAAAAAAAATTTACATGCTATTGGATTTCAGCGACAGTAAAGTATTTCGACAGAATTTCGTTGTAAAAGATGGTTCATCTCTTTTGGTATGCTGTTTCTGAGTTTTGCTTTCCTTCTAGTCCAGTAACCAGTTCTAAATCAATGTGATGACCTGTTATCGGTTATGCGTGACTCACGCATATGTCATTTTCAAATCAGGCAATCAGCATATTTCAGAAAGTCAGAATTTTAGTTGCTATGCTCAATGAAAAATATTCTGTGGGAAAGATGACCACAGATTTCTGTTTTCCAACCATTCAAACTAATCTTATCATTTTGATAACTTTTTAGATGTATTTTTCAATTTACTATGCATAAAAAAAGCACAAGAATAAAATAAAAACAGATATGCGTAACATCTTACGATCATTTTTTCAATGGCTTTTGTTTTCATTCTGAACTCCACAGAAGGAATAGAAGCATTAAATAGCTTTAACTTGAAATGTCGATAGAATTAGCTAAATCAGTAACTATCAACTTGTATACAGTTTAATAACAATTTTGTTCACCTTTGTTATGAACGGAATTTATATATAAGACATACTATATATAATATATTATATAATGTATAAGACAATGTATGCATGTATTTCGAGTGCAATAATCGCAAAGTGAATGCTATAGCAAGCCATGTATTACCTTGTTAAACATTTTTTAGAAATTTATATCAGTGCAAAATCTATGTAGCACTGACACTGCTGCAGTGTGCATTACTTTTCAGAGCATACGTGGAATTATTGGTAAAGATTGGACGCTTAGAAATCGGAATATAAACATATAGAAATCAATACTTCAAATGAGGACACTATTGCATGATATCCTTGAATAACATGCAAATATTTAATGATATTTGTGAACATACTTAACTTTTCTCAGTCTAAGCTGTATACAATTGCAAGTAAGATTACTACGATAACATTGTAAACATTTTGCATACCGGTATGTTATGTTGTATAACCAACTTTCTTTTTTCTAAGCTTCACGTCGAAAAAGTTTTAGACCCATTTATGAAAATAGACTAGGCCAATACTGTATAGCCACTGATGAGCTGTTTGAAAATAGTATGAAATTAGCATGTTTGAAAATAATTTATAGCCTGCCTGTTGTTGCTCTACAATCTAAGCCTACATGTAATCACACAAATCTATTTTTTACAGATGTTAATCGACTGCTGTAAATATTGTCGAAAGGCTTGAAGAAATTGTGTCTGCTGCAAAATCAATTGACTTCAAACCTGGAACAGTAAGCCTTATTCGATACTTAGTCTCATTTTGGTTTTTTGCACTTGCAAGTTCAGTAAATGTTGCTCTACACACATATTAAATTGTTACATGATGAAATTACTGCATTCAAAAATTGTGTTAGTTAAATCATTATTCGTTTATTCAATTGTTAGGCCTATCGGGCGTATAGAAAAATGCCATTGGCCTACATGTAGGCAACTGTAAATTCATTGTCTTATTCTTTCCAGGATTTCAGGATGGAAACGGCTGATGAGGAGGAATCGGTAAGCAGATATCCCACGTTCTCTACTCCCAATCGCAATCCTCTTGCAAGCTTTCATCCAACACTGATGATCTTTTGGTTTCAAAAAGCAATGAATGTCTCCTCAAGAGGATAATGTTGAAATTGGAACGGTGAGTTCGATGAGCTGTTCAACAATGTAGGTTAGGTATACCGTAAAATGGATGCCGTGCCTGAAACAACTGTCTAAAGTTCTGAGTGGGTTTGAACACTTTCGTCGAATCAGTATAACGATCAAATATTAAAAATCAATTCTATGAGATCAATTTGATCTTTCTATAATGCCTCACAATGAATGTTCTCATTTAATAGATCCATTAGGCCTACATACGGATACCGGTACAAAATTCCGGTAATTACAGTTTACTGAATAACATAAAAAACAATGATTATAAGCCGTACTCATACATCAGTTATATTTAAAGTTATCCTAGATGATGCCATAGTAGAATACTGCTACGCCGTGCGATGTTTAGGCGTGGACAATGAATATTTTGACTACCAAAATTGAATCTACTGATCCCGAAGCGAAGCTGAGGAATTCTTATGCGCATAGCCACGCATAGCCATCATAAAACAGTATATTATCTTATTCCTATCTAGTGAAGCCACAGTCATAGAGCGGGTTTACATGCATACTTGCATTTTTTATTGTGCGTCATATATTTTCTTTTTATACCGTATTTTTAGTACATGTATAGCGGAAATTTACATAATACACATCACTTTGATTATACTTACATCAGTCTGACATCCAAAAGTAAAGTAACATAACTGACATTATTGGTAGTTTTTGTGCCTTACTTTCAGATAAAAATTCAATTTGTGCACCTGCATTCAATGCAACAAATGTACTAGTATATTTGAGTATCAGTCATTAACAAAATCAAAATGCAACACAAAAGTAGAAAATTGTTTCAAATGACAACCATCAAAATGTCGATTGTTATTTTATCTTTGGACGGCGGTTTTTGTGGTCGTCATACATTAATTTATTCTTGCTGGTGTTTATACAATTTCACACTGCATTGATAGGCCGATATGCATTCTACATTGAAGCATTCATTCTTTTTATACTAGGCCTACTTGTAAAATTCATCATTTCATTTTTTTCCAAAATAGCAGGATGAAATTTTTGTACTACGTAATTAGCGATTTTCAACTTCACTGTGGCGCATGAACATGTACATACATGTAGTATAATCTGAAAATGCAATATATCTGGAGAGGATTTTAGGTGATATGCGAAATCAACAACAACAACAGCTGTCTCAACGAATCACTTGAATAAGACCGTTCACAGAAGATTACGATAATTATGTAGCTATGTCATATAAATGTCATACAGTATACTATAGTGGATAGTCCATGTATTTCATTCAATCTCTTGTTTCATTATTTTCAGGTTTCGGTGCCGATCGGTATGGCAAAGTGAAAGCTGAAACAGAGTCAATTGTGCGCAAAAAGTTACATACTGAAGCGAAATTACTGAAAAAACAAAATTTGCACTGAATACACATAATACATATCATGTGGAAATGTTGCACTTTTTCTTCAATTTAATTATCGTATTATTTTCGTGCTAGAGGAGTCTCAAATGTAACTACTGTTATCTAAGGAAATCGAAGGCTTATTTAATTTGCCTATGAAATTCCTATGACAAGGGATTTCTCTATGGGTTTGAAAGGGTTTTTTGCACCAGGAATGAAAGGGATTTCTTTGGGATATCGTATGGGATTCATAAGGGATTTTAAGGGGATCCCCCTTAATAGAAAACCTCTTTCAGTCCCATAAAAAAAGGGTCCAAAAATACCATAGAAAATTTTGTATGGGAATCCCATACAATTGAGTCACTCGGGATAGGTACCGAGTGTTTGCATGCTAATCGCATTTACACATTTAGGCTATATAGATGGCTTCACTGCGCACCGCCTAAGCTCACATGCACTCTTTCAAGAGAGTGCACTATATCCTACTGTCTTAAGGAAAATACAGAGTGTCATTAAACATGTGACAAACTGATGCTCTGATATTAATTAAAATTTACTTGTTACGTTACATACTAAGCAACAAATGAGGTTTTCTAAAGGAAATGAAAAAATGATCTCAAGATTAGTAGTCATGACTGAAAAATTAGCAAATCTTGTGATCAGAAAAATCCTTGCCCAGGAGAAGCCGCCAAAGTCGGAATGCCAAATTTTGTGCAGTTGTAAATTTTTCTTAAAGAACCTGCAAGATCGTGTCCCGGCCGTGAAATTCAGAGATGATCTTTGAGATTGTGACCAAAGTATTGATGCTATCTGTCAATATTGACAACTGCAATCTTAAAAACATTCACTATAGCTTCTTTCAGGTAGAAAACTGTGAATCTTAGACTCCTTATCTTGAAATTATAACAAAACATTTTCAAAGTACGAAGAAACATTCTTTCAATCTGCAGCTCACAAAATATAATATGTTGAATTACTCTCATAATGAAAACTTTGCTTCAGTAAATGTTCATCTTTGGCTAGTTGTGAGTGAGATTTCATCCAGTAGCTTTATCTGCAGACCAACTGTAACAACATGTCCATTGTAACAACTAACACCGGTCCTCCCTAAATAATTCCAAATACTAACAGTGTCAATTTATTCCTTACAAATTCGTGTGATACAATGCTCAGTTTGTAAACAATTTTCATAACATGTAAACTTTTGAAATCGAAGGAACGATGAAAGTTAACCGAGAGAAGGAAAAATAAAGGAAGTAGGAATAACTTCTTGTCAGCAGGTGGTTAGATTCAAGTTATTCAAGAAATTATGTCGCAGTACATTTTGTCAATTGCAGTTGATGTGAATTGAATGCTTTTCAAATGAATAAGATTAAACTCGTCGACTCAGTCTTTATTCAACTAAACCTCACAAATTAGTTAGATTTGCATTTCAAATGCATGAACAACGGAAACAAAACAATCGTAATTAAAAGCAAAGCGCTTGTCTTCTTACAAATACAACCGAGATAATCTCAAACTGATCTAACATAATTGACTGACGCAGATAATTCGCAGTAACTTTAATAGCTAGTGGTCATCG
The DNA here is from genome assembly GCA_907163375.1 of Prostheceraeus crozeri. Taxonomy (NCBI): domain Eukaryota; kingdom Metazoa; phylum Platyhelminthes; order Polycladida; family Euryleptidae; genus Prostheceraeus; species Prostheceraeus crozeri. The sequence continues at coordinate 38,226 of CAJQUW010000937.1, read as the reverse complement.
ATGTCGCTCAGTTCAACAAGTCCAATGAGGTGATTATTGCACTATTTGTACAAATGCAGTGAAAATATAGTAAAAGATAGAATAGTGTAAAACAGTGAAAAATTCACTAGGAAGATAGAGTTTGACGATCATTGCCTGCAAACGTGAATATCATCACTTGACTCGGAAAACTGTTGGAGAGCTTCTAAGTAATGAAATCAATGGGTACTCATTCACATGCAGGAGTTAGGGGATTTTATATTTACATGTGCACATCATATTTCCTGTCATTTACGTGTACATACGACCGCACGGCAAGCTCATTCATCAGAGTAATTAACTGCCACATTTCCAACCATAAAATTTATCTGCATTTCTACAAACATTTCATCTACAACAAATATGTTGCCTTATCATTAGAATTTCTCAACTTCAAGACCATCTCTAATTTCAGAGATATCGAGATGTCAAATGATCACATTCCGAACAGCATGTCTGCATAATATAAGGATAAATGGCACACTCGTTCAATGGAGCAATTAATTATATCAAATATCCAAACATGACATTATAGCTACATGCACACTTCTATGAACCTGGAAAAGTCATCCTTTCTGAAAGATAAATTTTCATAATATTTGCAACTTACCAAAACGTTCCATGACTAATGTTATCCTTGAGTTCAACGACTCCGTCTCCGTCTGCAGCTTCTGGTTGAACTCCTGTTGTTGCTGACGAAGCGCCTCCACGGATTGTCTCTCCGTCTGAAGATTCTGGTTGAACTCCTGTTGTTGCTGACGAAGCGCCTCCACGGATTGTTTCTCCGTCTGCAGTTTTGCATCAAAGTTGTGTTGTTGCTGACGAATTGATGTTTCTAAAGACTGCTTCTCCGTCTGCAGCTTCTGGTTGAACTCCTGTTGTTGCTGACGAAGCGCCTCCACGGATTGTTTCTCCGTCTGCAGCTTCTGGTTGAACTGTTGCTGCTCACGAATTGATGCCGCTAAAGTCTCCTCCTTATCTTGCAGTTTCTTAACGTTTTCATCTTGTTTCCGAACCGTTTCTTGAAGGCCATCAATCTTCTCATTTAAAATCTTCTTTTCATCTTTTAGCTCTGTGTTTGTCTGCTCCAATTGATGCATGTGGCTTTGCAGGTCATTAATACTTTCGCTCACTGAAGCAATGGACGCACTTAGTTTCGTCACTGCATTTTTTAAATTGAAATTTTGCAATTGTTTATCCGCGAACATTCTTTGAATATTTGCAATCTGTTGATGTAAGTCCGTTATAATCAGCTCAGCTGTAACAAGAGAGAGAAACTTATTTTCTTATGTTGAAAGTATCCTGAATTTCTAGGAAATACGATCTTAAAAATGTTTGGGTGACATTTCACAGACTGCAAAAGCCATTCACGCCATTTCGAATGCAGTAGTTTTCTGTTAGAAGGATTGAGATTTCAATTTCCGGTTCAATATGCAATAATAATTGAGTATTCGGGTAATTTTGAGTGTTTTGGATAATCAAGAAATGATCTCTCCCGCAAAACTTGCACCAAAATATTGAAATGATAGCTGAGAATTCAGGAATTAAAAGAGCGTTTTCTAAGTGATCATGTATAGCATATAACATTTCAATTGATGTATGGAAAGGGATAATTCTATTGGATAAGACTTTTCTTGAATACCATTCGATTACCAATATTGAAAAGACAGTATTGCACTCAAATATCACATTGGGATTCGATGTCGATCGAAACGTGTATTAAAGTAAAAACGTCTTGGTTGATCATTGATTTTTTGTTTGGGAAGAGCAAAAGAGAATTTGATGCTTTAGATACATTTGGGCGATGTATTTCAGCCTATACATACAGGCCATCTTCAAGCACTGTACAGTGGCATACATAACAGGAGTATGTTTGAAACATTTGAACAAATATTCATATCAAATTCTCTGGCCCACAATTGTAGCCCACAACCTGGTCGGAGACAGAACAAGCTATCATACCTGCTACTGGTATCCGGAAATCCAGTACTATCTGTCACCTTTTATCATTTCCATGAATCTCTTCTATGTCACCCATCCCAGTTGTTCAAAGTTTCTAGAATATTCCTGTTATGGATGAAAAAGCACAGCGCCTGAATATATAGGTTGAAATATATCACCTTCATTCATCTACAGCATCAAATTCTCCTTCGCTCTTCCCAAGCAAGAAAAGGAACATGTGTTTGTTAGGGAATATGTACGAACATCAATGTCTTATGGAATTGAAGTTTCTCATACGAAATTATAGATTTTCTATTTAATGATCCAGAATTTGATGTCATCACTTAGCAGACAAATCAAGAATTTGAAGCCATCTATCAACAACAAAGATGAGTTATCAGATTTTTATACTCAGGTCTTCTAATTTCTGTGTACATAGTAGTTCACATTTTGTATCCTTTTTGTATCTAGCTGGCTTAGTCCTTTTATTTTGTATAACTTGAGAACGGAGTCATAACTGCGAAATATTGTTTCAAAACTAACAAAATAAAATAATTCTATCAAACACTTTATCCAATAATCAGCAGCAAGGCTTACAGCATAATTCATAATTCACCCAAAATTCCATCAAAATGCTGCTTAAAGAAAATTACGTTCTCTTTTCTGGATGACATCGTATTATTGCGAACTTTTCAATATACTCGTATACCCCTGCATTCAAAGTGGATTTGACTTTGCATGTTGTCATCATCAGTGAGTATTTATCATGTGCTTGACGAAGAATAAAATCATCGCCACAAAAACTTCAAATTGCATACGTCGCTGGTAATGTAGAAGTTACACAAGTTTTGTGCAGTTGAAGAACTATCCGTGGTTCCTTCGACTGTTCTCTAATTCTTGGTTGACTATACAGGCGAAATAAGTGGCTCTTCGGTTATTTATAATTCTGAACTTAAAGATGGACTATTGATGAAATCAGCTCGATAGAAATAAAAGTCCGGACTACCAAGCTGCCAGTGAAGTCTCCCAAAGACAAGATGCTCCTCCTCTCAGTGTCATCAGTAGAGTACAAATTTCAGTGTTTGTGTGGTCACACCAAAAGGACTGTGGGTGCGCGAGTTAGGGAGCAAAGGAGGCCGGCAACCACCGCTCTCAAGTCGACCATGTCAAAGCAATGTCACCCGACACCTGATGGTATGTTCACAGCCGAAGGAAAATGTCAGAAAGCAATTTTCTATCCTTCATGTCTCTCCTGATAATACAAGGCTCAAATTCCTCGAAGCAGTCCATATCTTCAGATCGACAGTTGATCTGTGCAAGAATTCACCTTCACCTTTAGTCAACCTTGGTAATTGTGCTCATTTAATTATTTATTACTATATTTCTCTATTTATTTATTAAATCAAATTAATAATTTATTTATTTATCAAATTAAATTTGATTCATTCATTATTATGCATTTTTTCTTTACCATTGCTCTTCATTCTGTGCTTATTTTCGTGCACGGTTGTATCTTCTGCAATTGCCTGCATTTCTCATGGTTATCTGTAGGCCTAATTCATTTACTTGTCACTTTGTATCAGAATGTAATCAGCGCATTCCGCAGTTCATGTCAATTCCAAGTAATTGTTGTTGTTGTGGTCATGTGATCCGATTTTCACTCGTTGTGGATTGTGACACTCAACCTGTATCTACATTTCATTTTATGGTGTTTCGCTTGAAGGAGAACCATCGAAGGGCCTCGTGCTTATTTTGAATCACAAGAATCGAATGAGAAATCTACTTGTGGTGTTTTTCATATGCAGAAATATAATTAATTATTCGAGTGTGATAAATAAATAAAATGCATAAATTCCCTTGCATAATAATGATCACATAATTAAATCTTTATTTCTCCATAACCTGCAAGTAGGGCCTCACCAACTCAGTGACATCACCTCAACCGGTCCCGAAATGTAGGCTTTCTATTTGCGAAAGTGAGGGGCACCAAAAATAGACTGACAAATAATGAGATAATAAGTCCATAAATAAACTTGTGTAAAAGATTTTGATGGTTCGGAAATTCCTGGTTTTTAAAAAATATTTCAATGGGAAACCTCGCTCAAACATTCAATCCCTCTTGCACTAAATTCGTTCCGGCATCCCTGTTTGCATTATTTCCGTGTCAAATTCAACAGGACTGTGTAGTTAGTTTTGTATTATTTCCGTGTCAAATTCATCAGGACTGTGTAGTTAGTTTTGTATTATTTCCGTGTCAAATTCATCAGGACTGTGTAGTTAGTTTTGTATTATTTCCGTGTCAAATTCATCAGGACTGTGTAGTTAGTTTTGTATTATTTCTATGTCAAATTCATCAGGACTGTGTAGTTAGTTTTGTATTATTTCTATGTCAAATTCATCAGGACTGTGTAGTTAGTTTTGTATTATTTCTATGTCAGATTCATCAGGACTGTTCTGTATTTCTTACTTTTGGTGGAAGGCGGCGTTCGTATTTCCAACTCCTTTGACTGTTTGCTACAACAGTTGGCAGGAATGCTCTGAAAAGATTCTTCCTCGTGAGATATTTTTCGTCCACAGCCCATGCAATGGAAATCAATGTCGCAAAACTCTTCATCCAACTCCTTGTTTATATCGGTACGAAATCTCGCTAAGACGTCAGTGTAGGAAATCCGTTGTTGCAATGTCTCCCAGGAGATTTTCTGTCCATTTATCACAACGTTTATTGTCATCTTTTGTCTTTTCTCAACTTGAACAACACTGTTGGAGATATTAAATATCGTACCAACCATTTCATCATCGTTGTCCAGCTTTCTATGTCCCAGTATGAGATCAATCTCTGTATCATTCTCAAAATTAGAAACAATACGTCTCAGATCTGTTACCGTGGCAAACTTTGATATTCTTGGGGACACATAAAATCCATCTGATAATTGTATTGGAATCGTTATGGGATCTGTCACGAGGATCCCATCCTCAGCAATATTCAGATCACTTAACAAAGTGTCGGAGGGAGAGATGCCTTCTCCTTGCAGTGCTGGCGACTTTGAAATGTCTCCGATGACGTCACCAATTTCAATCACTCGTTGTTGAAGTCCCTGATTACTCAAGACGTAGATGCTCCTTGTGGCGTTGATGATGAATTCATAGAGCTGCCTCCAAGGAGCTCCGAAATGCTTTAATATATCGAGAAGGATTCCAACAAAGAAAATATGACTATTGTCCAATTGAAGGTGTACAAGTTGTTGTGCCTTCTCCTCTGTCATATCGTCTTTGTCCGAGTCTTCTTCAACTTCTCTTCCTTCTCCTCCTTCATCTTCGCCCTCATCATCAGTTTCATCTTCAAGTCCTTCTTCTTCTTGCTTCTTCTTCTGATCATGAAAAGCTTCTTGAAGAGTTCGTCTGAGATGTTCACTGTTATCAGTGTAACGAACATCCTCAAACGTTACACACGCTTTATCCCACACATCCAAGAAATAAATATCAGGTTTTAACTCTAGTACAACAGTCTGATGTTCTCCAGTCAATGAGAACATCTTGGAGTCCATTGTCAGCAGTTCTTCATCACACCAGAACCTTGCCGCACTGAGGTTCAGATCCGGAGCTATAATCTGATTGATGTGGGGAATCACTTCTTCCAGCGTTTGACTCGGCCACACTTGCAGCTGTTGAGCAGAATCAGTGCCACCAAACACTTCAATCGTTATGGAGACTTCTTCTTCGTAAAAGAATCTCAAAAGTCCAGGCAGCTGTTGTGGTATGTCTTTCAGCTGCTGCTCTTCAGAGACTGGAATGCCCTCCTCATTCAAGAATCGGGTGGACTGTGATATTTCCAACTCCTCCTTCCACTTGGCAGCAACTTCTTCAACGGTGGCGGTTTTGGGGAATGAGTACAACTTCTTTCTTGCATCATCTGCACCTTCAATTATAACAGAAATATCACCTGGAAATGAACATAAAATTCTTAATGAAAGTTACAGAAAAGATGTATCAACGACTCACTTTTTTGCACGATTGCAGCCATTATAGAAGTCTATTTTCTAATCAATAAAGAAAGCAAACAATTAATGAAAGGTTCTAAAAAGCAAAGAGAACGAGAATAGAAAACAGCATCACAATACCAAAAGGAAAATCAAATGATTTCAAATAATGCCTTAAACTTGATCATAAAGCGCTGATGCTCAGATAGTCGTGTACATAAAATGTTTTGAGACATTGCCATTAATCCACAAATCCCAAGATTCGTCATTGACTCCGCCAACTGCAAACAAGTCGCTATCAACAAGTCTATCTCATACTTATCAATTGCTGGCCTCTCAATTAGGCCTTCAAAAACATGTTGCATCATAAAATCTGTTTTCCATTGACATACGGCTCAAAAACATGTTAAGAAACAAGGCACAGTTACAACATAACAAATCTGCAAGTCTTTGAAATGTGTGGTTAAAGGGGAGTGCTTCGGATAAGCTGTAATAGGTGACTTATGAGCAAGTGAGTGCGGTTACAGGTGGCTGGTGTGATGCTAAGATTGAAAAAACGTTTAATGATAAAGTAAAACCAAATACTGTAACTCTCGAGTTGCACAGTTAATTGCAAGATTTTCACATTTGGGAAAGAATCTATTTTGGTGCAACAAGAGTTTGTGCGATTTTATTTGTAGCCGCTGCACGTCATTCACTGTTCAGTATCAAATGTCAACATTCACTAACTTTAGCAATTCTTATATTGCATGTCACAACTTGAAAAGTCTACAAATACAAAATACATGTTTTTTACCCTTTAGATCAGCAGTTCTCAACTGGGGACCCGTGACCCCCCCCCCTTGGGAGCCACAAAACCATTGTCTGAGGGCCACAAGAAGAGCATATACAGTACGCCGAAGTTGTTGTGTGTACGGTGAAATCGGGTATTATCGACATTAGATAGTTTTCGAGCTCTCACGCTGTATTTCTCAGTTTAGATATGAAGTATGATATCCAATTAATCTCTTCTTGGTATAATTTATTAGTTCAGCGATTTATTTTATGATTCTAGGTGAAAAGAAAGATGTGTAAATTGTAAAGATGTTCGCATAATATCGACACTCCGTCGGGTAATGTCGACAGTCCCAAAGAGAAGCGTCAAAATTTACCAGGTCTAGTAAACTAATGATGTTAGGCCTATATATTGTATGAAACCCAAGCTTAGATATCTGTTGCCTCTTTGGTTGTCTGAAAAGGCGAAAATTCACAGCTGAAACCGTCTAGAACAATGGTTCTCAAGGTGTGCGATATCGCCCCCTTGGGGACGCTGAAACGATTCTGAGGGGGCAAAAATACTTTGGGGGCGGTGAAGGGGGCGATGCTCAGTTGGTGGGCGATTACAAAAATTCACACTTAAAAAATACTTAAATTAAGAATTTAGGGCCGAACAAGACGTTCAATTTATTTTCCTTATTGTCAACATATTGAAGAAGAAATTATTTGAGATAATCTGTCCTTCTGTTTAACTATGCATAAGTATAAACATTATTGATCTAGAAACGTAATGACAATAGAGAAAAGAATTACTACGAGGGTGCACTCAAAACTTTTCTCCGTAAATGTGAAGAATTGACTCACAAAAGTTATGTTTTCTGATTCCAAATATTTTCTCCTTCATTTGACATACGGTATAAAATTGCCTATCAACAGAGTTAGAAATTAAATGAACTTTAACTCATTTTGTGAGCTTACAACGCCATGCTCGAGCTAAAATCCATATAGGACTGATTGGAAAATATCGTATTTTTGGATGAAACAACTATGCTAAGAGGAAATTTGTTCTCAAAAGGTAAATATATATATTTTTGAACATGCTTCAGAATTTTTGGAAATATTTTGGAAGAAAAATAAATTATATTTTCGGTATGAATGATGTTTAAACTTTTTACTCGAAAGCGATGCCTAAAATTCATTTACTATTTTAGGTTTCTGATAATTATAAACTAGTTATAGGTTATAACTTAATAAGTTATAGATTAGTTATAAGATGGCGTTATAGATAATATAAGACAAGCCAACACATCATTTTCAGTCATTTCAGTTATTTGAGCTTTGTGTGGACATATTATAAGAGCTTTTTAAGTTCAAGGGTAGAATGGGGTAAGACGCCCCATCGATTTCTCAGAAGTCAAAAATGATACAGGATATTTGACCCCTTTGAGGGATAATGCTCGTTGACAAATGAGTTGGAACCCAAAAGTCATTGAATATTTATCCTTAGTTTAGAAAATATGCTGCTTTTCTCATTTTCGATACTTTTGATGTCACTTTTTTGAAGTTAAATGAAGCATGGTGAAGCAATCAGACATCATTTTGATATCTTTAATACATGAAATATAAGTTTGTACATCTGCAGAAATGATTTGAACATTCGCTTGATTCAGTTCTACGTTTTCTTTTGAAAACATATAGAAGAAAAAAGATGCAGTTGGGGGTAAGACGCCTCCTCCCTACATGGCGAGGTAAGACGCCCCCTCCCTACATGGCGAGGTAAGACGCCTCCTCCCTACATGGCGAGGTAAGACGCCTCCTCCCTACATGGCGAGGTAAGACGCCTCCTCCCTACATGGCGAGGTAAGACGCCTCCTCCCTACATGGCGAGGTAAGACGCCTCCTCCCTACATGGCGAGGTAAGACGCCTCCTCCCTACATGGCGAGGTAAGACGCCTCCTCCCTACATGGCGAGGTAAGACGCCTCCTCCCTACATGGCGAGGTAAGACGCCTCCTCCCTACATGGCGAGGTAAGACGCCTCCTCCCTACATGGCGAGGTAAGACGCCTCCTCCCTACATGGCGAGGTAAGACGCCCCCTCCCTACATGGCGAGGTAAGACGCCCCTCCCTACATGGCGAGGTAAGACGCCTCCTCCCTACATGGCGAGGTAAGACGCCTCCTCCCTACATGGCGAGGTAAGACGCCTCCTCCCTACATGGCGAGGTAAGACGCCCCCTCCCTACATGGCGAGGTAAGACGCCTCCTCCCTACATGGCGAGGTAAGACGCCTCCCTGGGGCGTTCAACCCCACATTACGTTTTTGCGCTTTCATTGTCAACGGCATTGATTCATATCCACTGACTTTGCTGGCATTGATTTGAAGCCAAATTCACGATTATTTCTTTGTTGTCTATGCACACTGATCAACTAGCTAATCATGTGCAGTTGTCTTGTGTGCGCCCGAGCTGTTGTTGTAGCAGCACCTAGAGGCCAAAAGGAAGTAGTTCTATATCGACTGCCACTGGGTCTTCGCACAGTGAAGAAGGCCAAGTCAGTCCTAAGAGACGATTCTAAATGCGGATGCATTGTATGCAACGAATTATATTCAAATAGCCGACCACGCAAAAAGTGGATACAGTGTATACAATGCAGTCAGTGGGCGCATGAGGAATGTAGTGCCGACAATGTTACAAATTAAGTTTGTGAAATATTCGAATAGTGACGTTGTTTCGGCTAATCTTTTTCTGTAGACCAATGTTTGTTATAGAATAAAGAGCTGGAGGACAAGTTGTTTGGTTTTTACTAGATGATCATACCACATTGGCCGTATACAAGCCTTTCTAAAGATATTTAATAACTGTAAAAGTTGAGGGTGGGGGAGGGGAGGTTTCATTTGGTTTTTTTTTTTTTTATGTTTATTTTTTCTTTTTTTGCGGGGGCGGTGGATGGGGGAGGGAGAGTGGAGGGGCAGTGGGGGCGGTGGGGGGGGCTGGGCGGGTTGGTGAGGGGAGGGGGGGGGAGAGTGAGGGGGGGCGGTGGGAGGGAGGGGGGAGGGGAGGAGTGTGGGGAGGGAGGTGCGTGTTGGAAGGGGGGGTGGTGGTGGGGGGGAAGTTTGGGGGGGGGGGGAGGGGGGGGAGGGGGGGAGGGGGTGAAGAAGGGGGGTGCGCGGGTGTTAGGGGGGGGGGGGGGGGGGGCTGGGGGGGGGGGCGGGGTATCGGGGGAGGGGGGGGGAGGGGGAGAGGGTGGGCGGGGGGAGGGTTGGAGAGGGGGAGGGGGGGGGGGGGCGGGAGGGCGTGGGGGGGGGGGTGGGGCGTAGGGAGGAGGGGGGGGGGGGGGGGGGGGGGGGAGGGGGGAGGCGTGGGGGGGGGGGGGTGGTGGGGGGCGTGGCGGGGGGGTAGGGATAGGGGGAGGGGTGGACGGGGTAGGGGGAGGGGGGGCGGGGAGAGGGGGAGGTGGGGGGGTGGGGGGGTGGAGGTGGGGCGGGGGGAGGAGGAAGGGGGGCTTTTTTTTTATTTTTTTTTTTTTGTTTTTTTTTTCTTTTTTTATTCGGGGAGGCGATGGGGTGTGGGGGGGGGAGGGTGTGGGAGGAGGGGGGGGGTGGGGGGACAGGGTGGGAGGGGGGGGAGGGGCGTGGGGGGGGGGGTGAGTGGTGGGGGGGGAGCGAGGGTGGGTGGGGAGGCGGGTGGGAGGGGGGGGTAGGTGGAGAGTGAAAGGGAAGAAGGGGGTGAGGGCGGGAGGGGGGGGGGCGTGGGGGGGAGGTGCGGGGGGCGGTGGGGGGGGGTGGGGGGGGGGGGGAGGGCGGGGGGGCGGGGTGGGGGGGGAGAGGGAGGTTGGGGAGGGGCGGGGGAGAGGGGGGGGGGGGGGGGCGGGGCGGGGGGGGAGGAGGTAGGTGGGGGGCGTGGGGGGGGGCAGGCGGGGGGGGGGGCGGAGAGGGGGGGGGGGCGGGGGGTAGGGGGGGGAGGGAAGGGGGAGGGGGGTGGTGTTTTCTTTTTGGTATAGGGTGGAATTTTTTTTTCGGGGCAAAGAGGGGGGCTAGGCGGGAAGAGTACGGGCGATGGACTGGTGGGGCGCAGGAGGGGAACGGTGGGAAGGGGGGGTGGGGCGGGGGGGCAGGCTGATTGGGGGGGGGGGGCGGGGGCGATTTAGGGCAGGCTGGCGGAGGGGGGAAGGGGGGGATAGTTGGGACTTTCTGAGGGGGTAGGGAAGCCGCAAGGGGGGGGAGGAGTTAGGGGGGGGGGTGGGAGTGGGACGGGGTGGCGGGGGGGGGTGGGGGTGGGGGGGGGGGGGGGAGGCGGAGATGGAGGTGAGTGGGGCGATGGGTGAGCGCGTTGAGGCGGGTGGAGTGATGGGGGAGATAGCGGGTGGGGGGGGGAGGGGGAAAGGCTGCTTCATAAGGAGCAACGGGAGGCGGGTTGGGGGTTTTCTTTTTTTTTGCGGGGAGTCGGTCGTCGGGAGGGGGGGGGCTAGGGGGGCGGGGGGACATTGAGGGGGGGGGTACGCACGTGTGGCGGGGAAGTGAGGGGAGTGGAGTAGAGGGTTCAGGGGGGTGGGGATAGCCGGGAGGGGAGGGGGGGAGCGAGGGGGGGGGGGAGCAGGGGAGGAGGGGGAGGAGGTGGGGGGGGGGGGGGGGGGGGTAGAGGAGGGGGGGGCGGTGGGGGGGGGGGGAGGGAGGGGAGAGGGTTTTTTTTTCGGGGGGGGGGGGCGTGCTGGGGGGAGCAGGGGGGGAGGGGGCGGGGAGGAGGAGAGTGGGGAGAGGAGGGGGGGGGTGGGGGGGGTTGGGGGAGTAAGGGGGGGGGGGGAGAGGGGGTGTGGGATGGGGGGGTGTTGGGGCGGAGGAGGGGGGGGGGCTGGGGGGAGGGGGGGCGGGGGGGGGGGGGGGATGGGGTTTGGGGGGGGGGGGGGGGGGGGGGGGGCGGGGGGGGGGGGGGGGATGGGAGAGTGGGGGGGGAGGGGGGGGGGACGGAGGGGGGGGAGGGTGCGATGGGTGGGGGGGTGGGGGAGGGGGTGGGGGGAGGGGGTGGGGGGGGGGGGGGGGGGTGGTGGGGGAGGGGGTGGGGGGGTGGCGCCGGCGGGGGGAGGTTTTTTTTTTGTTTTTTTTTCTGTTTTATTTTCTTTTTTTTCAGGGGTGTGGTTTTTTTTTTTTTTCGGCGGGGGGGGGGGGGGGGGGGGGGGGAGGGGGGGGGGGGGGGGAGGGGGGGTGGGTTGAGGGGGGGGCGGGGGGGGGATGGGGGCAGGAGGGGAGTGGGGGCTGGGGGGAGGCGGGGGGGGGGGGTTTTCGGAGGGGTGTGGGGAGGGGGGGGGCCGGGAGTGTGTTTGAGAGGTGTGTGGGGTGGGGGGGGGGGTGGAGTGGGTGGGGGGTGGGTGGGGGTGGGGGTGGGGGAGGGGGAGGGGGAGGGGGGTGGAGGGGGGGGGGGGACGGGGGTGAGATGGGGAGCGGGGCGGGGGAGGGGGGGGCGGGGGGGGGGGGGTGGGGGGGGGGGGGGAGCGGGGGGGGGAGCGCGGAGGGGGGGGGAGGATGGAGGGGGGGGGGGGGGGGCGCTGAGGAGTCGGGGGGGGGGGGGGAGTTGGAGGGGAGGAGTGGGAGGGGGGTGGGGAGGGGGGGGGGGGGGGGGAAGTGGGGAGGGAGGGTTTTTTTTTGATTTTTTTTTTTATCGGGAGGGGGGGAGGGGGCGGGAGGGGGGAGGAGGATTGGGGGGAGCGCTTTTTTTTTTTCTTTTTTTTTCTTTTGTTCTTTTTTTTTATTTTTTTTTTTTTTTTTTTTCGGGGGGGGGTAAGGGGGGGGGGGGGGGGCGGGGGGGTAGAAGGGGGGGGGTGGGGTGGGGCGAAGTGGGGGGGGCGGGTGGGGGGGGGGGGGGAGCGGCGGGGGGAGGGGGGTGAGGTAGGGGGGCGGAGTGGGTGGGGGGGGGGCGAGAGTGGGTGGGGAGAGGGGGGGCGAGAGGGGGGGGGGGAGAGGGGGTGAGTGGGGGGGGGAGGAGGTCTGGGGGGGTCGAGAGGGAGGGGGTGGGGGGGTGGGGGGGGGGTATTTTTTTGCGGAGCTGGGGGGGGGCGGGGGTGTGAGGGTGGTGGGTTTTTTTTTTCTTACATTTCGGGGCTGGGGGGAGAGGGGGGTGGGTGTGGGGGGGGAGGGAGCCGAGGGTGGTTTTTTCTTTGTTTTTTTTACTATTATTTTTTTTTTTTTTTTTCTTTTTCGAGGTGGGGGGGGGCGGCCTTTTGTTTTTATTTTTTTTTTTTTCTTGTGTATTTATTTTGTGTACTATTAATCTTTTTTTTTTTTTTTTTTGTTTCTATCGGGGGGCGGGCGAGGGGGTGGGGGCGGCATGGGGGGTGCGGAGTGGGGGGGAAGGAGGGGGCAAGGAGGGGGGGCGGGAGGAGGGGGGGGGGGGGGGGCGTAGAGGGGGTGGGGGGGGGGAGGGGGGGGAGGGGATGGTGGGGGGGGCGGATGTGGGAGGGGGGGGAGGGAGGGTGGGAGTGGGGGGAGGATGCGGGGGGGGGGGGTGGGATGAGGGCAGGGCGGGGGGGGGGGTTGGCTGGGGGGGGGGGACAGGGTGGGGGGTTTGAGGGGTGGGGGGGGGGGGATGGGGGAGGGGAGGGGCGCGGGTAGGGGTGAAGGGTGGCGGGGGGGCAGGGAGTAGCGGGGGAGGCGGGGGTGGGGGGAGGGGGCGGGTGGGTGTGGGGGCGGGGGGGGAGGGGAGAGGGGAGTTTTAATTCTTTATTTTTCTTTTTTATTTTTTTTTTCAGGAGGGGGGGGAGGGGGGTGCTGGGGGGTGGGAGGGAGGGGGGGGAAGGGGGTGCGGGGAGGGGGGGTTTTTTTTGTTTTATTGTTTTTTTCGGTGTGGGTATTGTCTTGTTTTTTTTTTATTCTTTGCGTAGGAGATGGTGGCGGCGCAGGTGGGGGGTGGAGGGCGGGGGCGGGTGGGGGGGGCATGGGAGGGTGGGGGAGGTGTGGGTGCGAGGGGGGCGTGGGGGGGGGGGGGGGAGGGTTCGAGGGTGTGGGGGGTGGGGGGGGGTGGTGGGGGGTTTTTTTTTTGTTTTTATTTTTTTTCGGGTCGTGTGGGGGAGCGGCGGGAGGGGGGTCGTGGGGGGGAGGCGGGGGGGGGGGGGGGGGGCGGGGACGGGGGGGGGTGGTGAGTGATGGGGGGGTGTGGGAGGGGAGGGGGGGGGGGGAGGGATGGGTAGTAGCGGGGGTGGGGGGGCGGGGGGGGTTGGTGGAGGAGGGTTGGGGGGAGGAGGGGGGGGGGGGGGGAGGGAGGGGGGGGGGTTTTTTTGTTTTTTTCTTTTTTTATTATATTTTTTTTTTTTTTATCATTTCATTTTTTTATTTTGCGGGTGGGAGAGGGGAGGGGTGGTGTGGAAGGGGCGGGATGGCAGGGGGGAGTGGGGGGGGGCCGGGCGGGGGGGGGGGGGGGGTGGGGGGGGGGTGGGGGGGGTGGGGGGGGGGGGGTGAAACGGGGTGTGGGGGAGGGGGGGGGGAGGGGGGGGGGCGGCGGGTTGGAGGAGGGTGGGGGGTGTTGAGAGTGGGGAGTGGGTCGGGGGGGGGGGGGCGAGGGGGGGGGGGAGGGGAGGGGGGGTTTTTTTTTATTTTTGTTTTTTTTTTTTATTTTTTGTTTTTTTTTTTTGTTTTTTTTTTTTTTTTTTTTGTTTTTTTTTTTGCTTTCGGGGGGGGGGGGGGGGGTGGGGTGGGGGGGAGGGGGGGGCGGGCTGGGGGGGGGGGGGGGTGGGCGGAGGGGGGGGGGTTTTTTTTTTATTGTAGGCTTGTTTTTTTTTTTTTTTTTTGTCATTTTTCGGAGGGGCGGGGGAGGGGGTGGGGGGCAGGAGGGGGGGTGGTGGAGGGAGAGGGGGTAGGTGGGGGGGTGGGAGAGGGGAAGGGGCGGTGGGGAGGGAGGGGGGGGGGGGGGCTGGGGGGGTGGAGGGGGGGGCTTGTAGGGTGTGGGGCGGAGTGAGGAAGAGGGGGGGGGGGGGGGGGGAGAGGAGGGGAGCGTGAGGGAGGGGGCCTAATCTTTTTCTGTAGGCCAATGTTTGTTATAGAATAAAGAGCTGGAGGACAAGTTGCTTTGGTTTTACTAGATGATCATACCACATTGGCCGTATACAAGCCTTTCTAAAGATATTTAATAATTGTAAAAGTTGAGGATGGGTTGCCCTCGCGGTGGGGCCCTATAGGGGGTAAGACGCCCCTTTTGGTTCTTCTTGAAAGTCGAAAAATATAGGATCTCCTCTAAATTTCTAGCTATAGTCCTTGTCCATGTAACTAGTACATACACTGAAATAATTTATAATGGCAAGATCTGACAAAAAGAAGAGGAATAGTTCCTGAACAGTCGAAACTCGCTGAGTGGGAGGCGTCTTACCCCAGTCTACCCTACTATTAAAGACATTCAGTAGTATTCATTCTTTTCGACGGTCAAAAAACTGTCGAGTGCAGCCAAGCGACTATTTTATTCGGAATCTCCATGTTCGAATTAGTCAGGAGAATATTTTACATCTGATAGTGTTATTTTTTCATTGAGTGTGGCCTCTATGTAATTCTTTACTCTTATGGCAATGACAGTTAATCATTCACCCAATGATAAAAGAACTCGAACCAAGTGATCTGTGCCTCCACAATTGGAATTTGATCAAATATACCACAGATCAAATATGTAGATGAAGTCATTCATAGCTGTCCATTATCATCACAAGCCGTGCGTAGAGAACATTGATCCCACAAGGATTCCTTTCAGCATATTTGAGACCGCCGAATTGTTTCGTTAAACTTATCAACGTTTAATACAATGTCAATCATTCCCTCACTAACCTTCCGTCGTCAATCTTAACTAATATAACTAAGTAGCAATCTAAGTATTGACTAATCTAGTAAACATGGACAACTAAGTCAGAAAGTCAAATATATCAGAAAATATCAATAAAGACAATCTAAGACTACCTTTATTACCTGTATTGAATAAAAATCTAGCATCAATGCCATGTCTTTGACTTGTGACAGTTAAAACAAGGATGACTATTCGAATGTATGTTTTTAAGACTTATTCACCAAACATTTATCAAGAAGAACTACAGGCCTACATGTCATATGTATCAATTTTATTGACAAAATGATTTCTGCGCTCACTATTGAGTTACACCTGGTCAAAATGCGAACACGATCTTGAGAAAAGGCAATGGTATGACTGCAAAAAAGACGAATCTATTCTTTGCGCATTGTACAATATAAGGATAACTACTATCCTCTGGTTAACTAAATATAATGAGGAAATGTGTTGTATTGAACACTCATGCATACATCAATGTGACATTACATACATGTAGATCACAAAACTGATAGATATTTACTGCTCACCTTTGCCAACGAACTTTTTTGTGTCAATCATTAAATCATGACACACAATTAGGCCCATTTTCGTACACCATGTTGTTTTTTCTAATGTCAATGCGGTACCAGTTGATGGGTAAATGAAATTCACGAGTGCTTTGAAACTATAATAAACTAACGAATTCGTTAGCACTGCTGAAATACCAATGTTTGTTCTGCATCGCAATTTTGTCTGTGCAAAAAGGCCAAAATTTACTTATAATCACAATTTTCAGAAACTAGAGAATGTTGTCACGTTTACAAGTTATAAATTCCCTACAATTTTGATCGACTAATTAAAAACACACAATTCGAGATCTTTCGGCCGACGCACGCAGACCATTCTCACGCGACTGATTTGTTCACAGAAGTAGACATAGCACGATTGACACAGATATCTATGATGTTAAATAATCAGAAAATCAATTAACAATGCAGATGATCAGAGTGAATAACGTGGTAACAAAGAAAGCAATACGAAGGCTGGTCGCTATGAACAATGGCAACATTCAACATGGGCGTGAAAATGAATGAGAATGTCTAGTTAAATAATCACACCGAAGATAGTGGATAAAAAGATGTTTAAATGACGATAAAAGTAAAGTTAATGATGTGCATAAGAGAGTGAGTGAGTAAGGAGGTTTCAAATAAACAAAGATGTAAATATTTATTCAAGTGAATGAATAAAAGCCAAAAATAATTATAATAACAAATGCGAATAAACAAGCTGTTTCACCAAAACCTAAAGAAAGGATATATACAAATAAGAGGCCAAGAAACAGCAAAGGATAGTCGAGTCGAAAAAGAAAACATGATGGATTACTGGAAAGATATATGGGAAAGCCGAAAATCAATACAATGTACAGGCTGAATGGCTACCAAATATCGAGAGAAATTGTGGAAAACTAGCATGACGGCATAACATCTGAGGAAGACACAAAATGCAAGCTAGTTAGCATGTCAAGTTGGAAAGCAGCCGGTCCTGATAAAGTACAAGCTTTCTGTATAAAGAAGATGAGGAAATTACATGTTAGACCTGCGAAGTACAACGACGAGTTTCTTCGAAATCCAGATGTGATACCGAATTGGTTGGTCAAATGTAGGACGGAGACGTACTATGATGATCAAGGACAGATTGTGATTGACATGTCTATGATTATCAAGAGTATTTGAATAGAAATTTAGCCTGATCAACAGTGAAAATATCTATTCACAGATCTAGTCGATACTAAAGCTGGAGCACTCATAATTGGCATAGACTATACTCCTTCCAGTGCACTGCAGTAACCTGCGCGGGCAATAATCTGCTTTATGTAATAGTTAGAGGAGGATTTCATGTGATTAGCCGGGATAGGAGGGACGACTAACCAATTAAATGCCCGAGGGCAAAATTGGTTAGTCGTCACGAGATATCGTTGCTAATCACATGTAAATCATCCTCTAACTGTTTTAGAGAATACCACTCTTATTTCTAGGCCTGGATAGTGTGCCCTAAGGCACTCTATTTGGGGCATAGATAGTTTTTAAATATTAACGTTTTTTTGACATTTATTTGTAGATATCTTATTAGATATCTACAAGATCTGACATATCCATTCTAATCTTCATCCAGTTGTCTTGGTAACGCTCTATGTTTTTAGCATTAATATCTTGCCTTCAGGGCAGGGAAATTAACCTAGATAGAACTTCATCTGGATATTGAAGTAGCATTACAAATAAGAGTGGTATTCTCTAAAGGTCAAATAAAGTATACCAGATTATTACATAGTTGTAGAATCGTATTTTAGAATCCCTTCAATAACTGATAAAATTTGTTCCCAGGGAAAATCTTGGTAGAGAGGGATTCTATCGCGGATATCTATGGTCCTAATAATCTGGCATACTTTATAACGGATAGAGAATAGCTATACGATTCTCTGACATAGCTCGTGAAATTATTTGCTATATCCTTCAGACTAAAGCCCTCGGGATTCATCAACTAATTTCCCTCTCTATATTCCAGAGAATCGCATAGCCATCCTCTATCCATTACATAAAGCGATAGGATATCTACAATATATGCACGAAGACAAATAAAATTCTCTACACAACTCGTGTATAACTTGCTTCATCATAGCATTCGAACTGGTTAGATTTAAATAGCCCTCATCCATGGAACTCATCCTACGGGATCGAACATTTAAGATATCTGACTCGTGGAATGCTATAAAGAAACAATCATGCACTAGTTGAGTAAATAACTGTTCATTTTGACATTTGGACTGATCATGCTGCTTCATCTTTACAGAAGTCATTTCATGACATGCTGTCTTGCATCATTTCGTTCCTCATCACAATCATGTCATTGTATGAATGAAGTTCTACAACATTTTGCTCATTGAGATTGTGGTGATGGATTCACTTGTATATTTTGCATGATCGAGTATTTCTTATTGAAATAGATCGTCTGAATTTCTTGACAGATAGAAAGGGAGTATAAGAGCAGGAAAATCAATTCTATGTTTTAAGTATTAACTCAAATTTATGCGCTCTGGACTTTAAATAACCTAATTTATTACACCATTTTCCACTAGAGAAGTTGTTTTAATTTTGTTTTCTTCCGCTCTCTGGATTCTTCAAATTTTTAACCGTGACGTGATTTCATTTAATTGCATTTCATGTCATGGAAAAGATTTAATGAGAAACGCATTAGCGTGCGTACATCTTGTTATATTGATATTTATAAAAGTTTGCATCAGACTACGATAAAACACCACCGGACTCACTTTGGAGAAATTCGTGTTGTTTCATGCACAGTTCTTGCAACAAGGGACAATAATTGTGCTATCATCCAAATATTCTCGAACTCTGGCTAACTTATTCCTAGAACGAATGTAAATACTAAAAGAAAAGAAAAGATAATGAAAAACTTCCAAAGTTATATTAGACACCAAAATTACATAAAAATTTCGTTTTATAGTTGCTACTAGCCACTGTACTACTAAGCAACTTTCCAATAAGATTAACAAAGTTTGTCTGTTATCAGAGACCATTTTAGGAAGTTCTGCAACGCAATTCATAGTAATAGTGGTATTGACTCTATAGCATCGTCCGTTGAATTCCTCAATAAAATTCAAAACATTACAGCATGTGACGAGCAAATTTTCGATTCTTCCACTTTGTACACCATTCTGGATCATAAAGATGTTTTTACTCACATTTCAGACCTGCTTGAATTATTCTTCAGTGATTCTAATAGGAAATATTTGTGTATAGGTTTTGAAAGAAGTTTCTTATATGATGTCAGGTATCAAGGTTGCAGTGTGTTCACTACGGATAAATTTAATGAAGTCACTGAGTTCATTATAAACGAAGCTTTCGCTACATTCGGTGGTTTAGTCTTTCAACAAGTAAGAGGCATTCCTATGAGTGGCAATTGCAGTCCTCTTCTTGCAGATTTATTTCTTTTTCTCGCATATTGAGAAATTGTTTTTATGACTTATTTAATGAAGAATCAGAAGTGCGGTCTACCTAGATCATTATCTAATTCTTCTAGATACATCGACGATTTATGTATTATTAATTATATAAAGAATCGATTCCTTGATACCGCAGATTTACCCACCTAGTCTGGAAGCCAACAGGGGAGCAACAACAAGCAAGTAGAATATCGTGGTAACAATATAAAATCACAGACTGTGACACAATTACATCTGTTTTTCATAGACCCTGTGGGAACGTCGCTTGCTAATATCAAAAGATTATCTAGTGAATCAGCGACTTTGAAGGCAATTTTTTTTACTCATTTTTGTGATAAATTTATCGCAAAATGTATAAGTCGCCTTTATTTTTTATACAATCGTCTAAAATCCGAAGCAGGAAATGAATATGCTGCTATAAACAATTGAAAGATATTTATTCACTCATCTGTGCTGATTTTTCACCAATACACGAAGCAGTAGATATTGTAGTAACTACTCAGCAGTAAGTAGTAGGGTTTGTATGTTAGCTTTATATGAAAATACATTGCATGCTCAATCTGATCACCTAAAAGGCTGAATTTTTAATTTCTCGAAAGCTTAAACTAGAAAATGTATATCTTCCATGAAATGTTGTAGTAAATACTATGAAATGATTCCCATGTCTGCTATTGTTGTAAATTCTTGAATGTCAGGAGATGTTTTGCAAAACTATTAAAAAAGATTCTCTTCTTATTCGTTGTCTTTCGTGAGGCAGGAATTTCTAATTGTTGGATAAATCGACCATTGGAAAATGGTTAGGAGGAGCGGGTGAAATTATGAGTCTATTATTAATCACATCATGTGGCAGACCGGTAGGATTTCTCATATATCATTAATATACTGTCTGTCAAAAGTCTTTGCACCCCTAAGATATTTGAAGTTTCAAGCTAATTAAGTGGCAGTTTATTCTTAGCGAATGTCTCCAGTTTAATGTCTTACAATGCTTCACTTAGATAAAAACAATTTGGGTCATGACACGGAGTTAATTAGCTGTGAACACCATTCAGTGACAAGCGGTCGTAAGAATAAAAGTGCGGACAAGCGTCAACAAACGTAGTCAGCAATCATGGCGACGCGTGAATTGAGCGAAGAAAAGCGGTGGCGTATTGTCACACTCAGTATTGATGCTAAGTGGTCTTACAATCGAATCGCCAGTCATTTGAATGTTCCAAAATCAACCGTTAGGTATCAAATTAAACGGTATAGGGAGACACATTCAGTGAAAGACAGAAACAGATCCGGCAGACCTTCAGTTCTTGCTGAAGACTCCTGTTCTTTCATTACTTCCACAGCTGAAGCAAATCCGTTTGTAAGCAGTCCAGAATTACAGAGACTTCTTCGTGAGAGGAATGTTCGAGTGTCCCAGTCATCAATAAGTAGACGCCTACATGATGCTTGTCTTCACAGCTTTCGTCCTTTCAGATTTCTTCCACTTAGCGATAGTCATAAGCTTGCACGTTTGCAATGGGCACGACAGCATCGCTCATGGTCGGCACTTCAAGAATGGCGTCAAGTAGTTTTCACTGATGAAAGTGTTTTCTGTCTCCGTCGTACTGATGGTCGCTTGAGGGTTTGGAGAAAGAGAAATACTCGGTACGCAAACTTCGCTGCAGTACAGACCCAAGAGCGGCGAGGTTTTGGTGGTGGTTCAGTAATGGTCTGGGCAGCTATCGCCTGGAACGGCAAATCTGATCTTGTGATGCCAAACGGTTCTGTGAACGGTGAAAAGTACCGTGAGATTTTGACCACCGTTGGTATTCCTTTTGGACTCAGTGTTATAGGTCCAGGGTTCCTTCTACAGGACGATAATGCTCGACCCCATCGCTGCCGTCTTCTTGAGACACTCCACCTCGAGAATCATGACTACACTCACATGGAGTGGCCGAGTCGCAGTCCCGACCTCAATCCTATTGAACATGTGTGGGACGAGCTTGGTAGGCGAATCTCAAAGCGACAAATTCGAAATATTGCTGATCTGAAATCTGCTCTGAAAGATGAATGGTGCAGTATTCCTCAGAACTCCATTCGTCGTATCATTCGTTCGATGCGTTCACGCTGCGACAGTGTGATCGCAGCTCAAGGCGGTGCCACTAGGTACTGATGACATTATACAGAGTTTGCTGTATAAAATGTATATAATTGTAAATATGTTCAGTATCAGTATGCTTGTATGTTACGTTTCATTTCTATTAAAATGGAAATTGGTAGCATTTCGCAGTTTTTTATCCTCTTATTACATTTTTTGGGAAGAAATTATAGGCGATCCACACATATTGCAGTAACTAAAGTTGGACAAATCTGTCCACATTCACGACTTCTACCTCTGAAAGCTATTATATACACGTAATAAAGTATGAAAACATTGAAAACGCTATTTTTCTGAGGGGTGCAAAGACTTTTGACGGGCAGTATAGTTTCTTTATTCCAATCATTCTTACACAGGATACCTATCATTCCAATATCTCTAGCAGTTATATTTATTATGTTCACACTATTACATATTCAACACTTTATTAGGCATGGATAAGTTACACATTGACTTGAATTTATGTTTCTATGTGTCACAATAAGGACGGAACATCTAAATTGGACATTATGCTGACTGATTTATAGAATCATGCCGCCATGATAGTTCGCTTGTGAAAGGCCTGCCATTTCAACTGTTGTAATATTATGTACTCTATCTGATGATTCTTTGTGCAATGATATTTCTGACGGTGGTCTGCCTTTAAGATGTTCTTTTATGCGTGGGCATAAATGTCTGCGAGTCTCTCCTTTTATACACACGCATAGAAGAACATCTTAAAGGCAGACCACCATCAGAAATATCATTACATCATAGACACATACCAACTTGACAAAGCTTTAAAACATTGTTACAAACATGTCATACAAAATTTGCAACAATATTTCTAATCAAATCTACCACAAAAATACTAATGAACTGCAATTTAAAATTAGAACCGATGTTTTTAATGTAAATATTGTCATTTTGTTCGTCTGTATCATTATTTCATCATCATCATCATCTTTGTTGTTATCACTGATGATTGTACGTTTATGACGTACTGAAACTGGCATGAAATAAATTTATGACAAAATCACTACGGTGACTTTCTGTAAATCGGGTATTTCTTATTGAAATAGATCGTCTGAATTTTTGAATATTATGAAAGATAGGAAGAGCAGGAAAATCAATTTTACAATTTAAACAACAAACTAGATTGATTCAATTTCATCATCATCAGTATTTATCCAAACGTTGTTGCATCAAGCACCCCTAGATTGTTCTTGTTTAGAACCAATCGTCAGATAGTCATATTCTTTGTTTACAATGAAGAAGTGGAACGATGATGAATAAGAAAGCAAAGAATATAAGAATCATTCTTCAAAACAAATTCTTACCTCTTGAAGAACTTTATCGTCAAAGTAGAGCAGCAGAGAGTGACGACTGGCGGTCAGATAACGCTATTTACGCCCTATACACTTATTGTCGACAATTCTTAGAATTCACTTCACCTTGACAACCATTGTCTAAGGACCAGTGTTCAATAGATAAATGAGGATGTTTACCGTCTCCGTTGCTATAGATCCACGTCGTCTGTCTGAAGATTTGGTTCAATTAGCAGCAGTGAATTTAATAAGACTGAACTCTCAATTGTTGAATTCATAGCGTCGTATATAACTTATATGACTGCTTTGGACGACATTTTGCTGTAAGATTCCAAAGGGACAAATGTCTCGTCATGTCTGTCGTTCACATCAAGTCAAAAAACAATAGCTGCTATTGGGGATGTGTGCGGTGCACAGAAATGTATAAATTTCGATCAATTGATGCTTTACTGTGAAGTTTCAATCACAATTATCTCATTGTATCTGTTATCTTGGTCACAGCAAATTGGAGGGGGGAAATATTTTAAGCTTACATTATAATTCATCCAACCAAGAGAATATTATTCAATTCTATTCATCAATTCAAACTTTAAAATTCTATATTGTGAAAATGGAGCCACGAGCTTGAAAATCACGACCACGTCATAAAATAGCCGATGCATCTCCTGATGTTGAGAGAAAGTGTGAAAATGGTGACAAAATGAGATAATTCAAGTTCATAACAAATCATTTTTGTCCACGAAATCCCAATTCCCGCGACCTCATACTTCGAAATCTCAAAGTGAATACTGTGGTGTACCCTGCTGTTGCTTCTCTTGTTAAGACATAGACTATCTTGGCATTAGAACGGCCAGTGATCCATCCGGAAGACTTTCTTCGGCCTCCGGTGGCATTATCGCACCACAGAGAGACTGCTTGAAGCCGAGTAATGTCGAGATCTTGATCTTCCTGCACAGTAATTTCCAGATAACGTGACATTGCCTCGAATCTTTCTACATTTCCTGATGCGTTCAGACAATTAGAAAAAGAATCAGAAATATACTCTTCCTTTGCTCTAGAGGACCTACATCATTTTAAAAGAATCCATTAAAACCCAACGTTTCGTCCGCCAGTGTTTTAGCATTTTAGTCGTTGTAATTTTTCATTACTTTTGTCGCATTTCTATTTTCATAAGAATTCCTGAACTATCATTGAGGCGTACGGATTAAGTATGATGACAGCCACTTGTAAGTGCTGACAAAATAGAATTCAAGGAGGTCTTTGCAATTCCGCATCAAATTCTTTAGCATTACTAGAATTTTCCTGATACTCTATAAAATTTGCGCTGAATTAGAAAAGATGAATGTTTAATATGAAAAATAGAGAACCTTCCTACAAGATTTTGAAGCTCTAAGTGACTATCTCGTGACAATCTAGAATGCAAAACAAAAGATATTTCGCTTGAATATATTTTCCTTGAGAGCAACTTTTTAAAATGTTCTGCGCACCAAACGGTGCAGCGGCGTGGGCAAGTGCGGCTGACGCACAGCCCTAGTTGCTATTAATCGTAGCAAATCAAGATTATTTCCAGCAGAAATAGCATTAAATTCTGAACTGATTGCTGCATGTGACGGTGTAGACAAGGGAAATTTCGACGTATTTTATCCCATCAGATATAGTAGAGAGCTGAGCTGGTTGGTAAATCCAGAGACCTCAGTAGGCGGACAGTGGGACGCACGTCAGTCGATGGTTAGAAGAGGAGAGAAATATAGATTCAATCAAATGAAAATCAGAAATTGCATGAAATCAGATAAACTTGTACAAGTTATTCACAAGCAAAGTTGACAAGACTGCAAAACTGTTCTGTCTACGCTTCGTGGATGAAAATTCAACACGTATTCGATCGTTCGCGGCTGGGTGTGCGGTGGTGTCAAAAAGGGGATGATCGGGATGATAGCATTTCTCATAAAACTTGTTGAAAATGGTTCGTCGACGATTGATGAAGCATACAAGTGTGTTACAACGATTACAATCCTAAGTACTTCTGAAATTACTCTCTATCTCTCAGCCCTTCTAAAAAATCTTTTCTTACCATATTGCAAAGGTTATTCAAGGTTCAATATACCAAATAACGGCAAACAATAGAGAAATGGACTCTCAATATTGGCTGCAAAAACACTCCACAATTCATCATGAATGAGTACAGGTTTCAACACTCTCAAGCACACGCGTGATTCTCTGTGCGGCGGTCGTCAAATTCTCTGCTCTTATACATGGGTGTCATTCTATTTGGAATATATAGTGATATTTTTGGTGGTTGGTGTTGAATTTTACATCTATCGGCGCCGGTTGTGGTTCTGCATCTTCTCTCATCATTGGTTTCCCAGGAATTTGGCGAATTTCTTCGTTATTGCGGAATTTCCTATTTCCTCGTTGTGATTAGTGTTCATTCGTCGCACATTGTAAGTGTTGATACCAAACGACCTCTGCCTTTCTGCAATCTAGCACGTTGTCAAAACGCAAGACGATTTTCGGTTTCTCGAAACAAGACGGATCTTATTGCTTGGCATCGATATCTGTGGAGTGGCAGTGTGGTTAAACCATTGGTACTACTCGTAGAAGTCTTTGGGTCGATTCCTGGTGGTTACATTTTGACCTTCGTCTAATTCCAGTGTGAATTATTTTTGAGACATGGATGAGTCCAAGGACGGTTCTAAGTGTGAATTATCATTCCAAGAAGTCCGAAGACTATCTTCTACTCAAATATCGAAACTGTCGAAGCGTCAGTTGTCTATAGCTCTGAGGGATGCTGTTGTATCATAGATATGAAAACAATTGTCTCCAATTCAGCTTTATTGAAAAGCACAGAAGCGGATGAATTTTCATTTCACATGTCGGTCTTTTTATACGACAAAGTCAAGGAGTGAAGTGAATCGCTCATCAATGTTCACATTAACCCGGACAAACAAATTCAGCTATTGTTTGTTCGAGTGATGTTCAAATAACTCAGCTGGTTTCATTCTGCGAGTCATCGAGGTCGGAGCTGGAGGTAAGGTGTTTGCTGCCACAACTCCTCCCCGTTAGACGAAGTCGTCGAACCTCACCGGTCGTCTCCGCGAACGGTTGCTTCTTCGGAGCGGTGGTCCCGGTGATGGTGAGTCAAGAGAAGAAGACTCAGGAATTGGAGTTGACTCCAAGGAAGGAGAGCGAGGTCTTGGTGATGCTGGCGCATCAGTAGGATCCGCAGGAACTGGAGAACTTCCTGGTTGGCCCACTGGCTCACTGGCTGCTGGCTGCTGAAAAAGTCTGAATGTGTAGAGGGTGAAAGTTGTTGGTGTGTATTGTAGTGCCTTTGAGATGGAACATGTTCTGTTATGGATGTTTGTGGTGGAGTGAAGGTGATCTGTTCGGTGTGTCGTCTGTGAACTGTACCGTCTGACTTGTCTAATACACTGAACAGTCTTTCACCGATTCTCCCAAGGACTATACCCTCGCAAGGCCTAGCCTCGTTGCCTCGTTCAAACCAAACGTCCGCAGAGTCTAAGTTGGCAGATCACCGGAGAGTCCGTCCCTTGAACAGTAAAGCTGGAGACTTGTTTGTGGCTGCGTGTGTTGCGTTCCGATACTGGAGAAGGAAGGTATCGACGGTTCGATCGAGTTCCTTAACTGTAGTAGGCGCGGCAGCGGTGATCGCAGTCTTCAATGTCCGAACAAAGTTTTCAGCTTGTCCGTTGGAACGAGGATGTCTGGGCGGCGTGAAAACAGGTGTGCACCCGAGTGACTTCAACCAATCCGTCAAGTGCGTGGCCGTGAAGTGTGTTCCATTGTCCGTTACCAGAACCATCGGAATTCCCTCTCGCGCAAAAAGCTTCTGAAGCGCTTGACGCGTAAATTGAGCAGTTGGAGAGGTCGTCAAGAAAACCTCAGGAAACTTTGAGTAAGCATCCTCAACCACTAGAGCATAGTGGGTTCCAAGGAATGGTCCACAGTAATCCGCGTGGATTCTCTGCATAGCTTGAAAAGGCACAGGCCAGGGACTCCATTGCGAGTGTGAACGTGGCTTCCGCGAACACGGCCCACATTCCTTTGTGAATGTCATGATGTCGTTGTTAATCGAAGGCCACCAGTAAAGCATGCGAGCGAGAGAAAGCATCTTGTCTCTTCCGATGTGTCCCAGATGAAGATGAACTAGGATGTGCTTGCGGCACACTGGTGGAATCAAGAGACGATCGAGGTAAAGGATAGTACCATCAGCTTGTAGACGTAGATCATTTCGCAGGGAATGCAACTTTGGGAATCGACGTCGAGCAGAGTTAGACCAACCGCGTTTCAATCCAGCCATAACCGGTCCGTACGCAAGTTCTGTTTCTCTTATCAACACGTTGCGTGAAGCAAATGGCAGTGGATTCACGAGGCAGATGTCTTGTTCTTCTTCTTGTAGCTCTTCGGAGGCATAAGCATGGCGAGACATGAAGTCAGCATGAGCTATGTCTGTCCCAGGACGGTGTCGAATGTCATAATCGTAGCCACTTAAGTGAACCGCCCACCGTTGTAACATCGCCGAAGTCGTTCGATTCTGACCATTTGGATTGAAAATGTACTGCAACGCTTGATGATCAGTCAAAATCTCGAAGTGAATCCCGTACAGGAGCTTGTGTAAACGAGATACGGCCTAATGGATAGCCAGTGCTTCCTTCTGCGTCTGACTGTAGTTTCGTTCTAACGCGGACAACTTGCGAGATATGCAGGTTATTGGTTTGTCGCATTGTTCTAACACCGCACCGAGAGCGTACTGCGAAGCGTCGACAATAAGCGTAGTTGGAGCGCCAAGTTGGTAACTGGAGAGAACCTTGCTGTTGGTAAGTGCTTCGATGACCTGGTCGTACTGGTGATCGGCTTCCGAACTCCATCGAAAATCGTCGAGCAAGTCGTAGAGCGAACACGTCAAGTCGGAGAAGTTGGGTACAAAGCGTGCGTAATACTGCGCAAAACCGAGGAACGAGCGAAGTTGGTCAGCTGTTGTCGGTTTTGGAGCAAGCTTCAAGGCTTGGACACGATCGATATCAGCAGAAATACCTTGACCATTGATGATGTAACCCAGATACTTCAGGCTTGGAAGGTTGAACTCAGACTTCTTCGCGTTAATCTTGACGTTGTAGGAGTCAAGTGCCTTCAGTACCTCCAGAAGGTTCGCGTCGTGTTATTGCTTTGTTGACCCGAAGATGACGATGTCGTCCTGGTAAGCTCGAGTACCACGTAGACCTTTCAGTATGTGATCAATTGTCTTCTGGAATATGCCAGGCGAAACGTGAAGACCAAACGGTAGGAAGCGATGTTGGTAAAGGCCCCAAGGCGTGTTGATGGTCGTAATCTCACAAGCCGATTCTTCCAAAAGGAATCTGGAGGAAGGCGTAGGACAGATCGATCTTCGAGAACACGGTGTTGCCTTCTAACCCTTGAAACATGTCTTCAACTGTAGTGTAGTCATCGCAGTTTGTCGTAGTTGCAGGTTTACTTGACGAAAGTCACCGCAGACCCTTGGTTGACCGTTTGACTTCATTTGCGTAACAATGGGTGAAGCCCAAGAACTTGTTGAGACAGGACAAAGAATGCCGTCCGAAACGAGGTTGTCAATGATGTTCTTGACAGGGTCACGCAATCCGTGCGGAATTGTTCTTGATCTGACGAAAACCGGTTGTCCCGAGTGTTCCAACTTGACTGGACTGATTCGCATGCCACCCTTGTTGCCGTTACACTTAGCAACGAGCTCGGTGATCGATGAAGATGCGTCAACATGAAATACGATTCGAACCTGTAGCAACCGCAGACCGTCAAGTCCCAAAACTGTCGGACCGTCGCGTGTGACAATGAAGGTGACGTTAGCTTCATTGTCTTCAGTACGTACTGCTGTAGTGAATTGACCCAGAACTTGCAACTGATGATCAGTGATGCCACGAAGCGAAGCAGTCGAAGTGCGTAACATGCTGTTGTCAAAGCCCAAGTTAGTGAAGTGGTTCAGTGGCAGGAAAGTAACTGGACTGCCAGTGTCAACGATGAAAAGCAGTTGCTCACCCGTCTGAACGAAAACCAACGGTTGGCAGATGTGACCATTGTGGAGAACTGTGAAGACCGGAATAGTGTTCGACCTGGCTTCCTCGTCGATCGAAACTGTAGTAACTTCTGTGGTAGACTTCGCTGAACGGCAAACTCGTTGTATGTGGCCAGTTCGTTTGCAAAGATTGCATACAGCACGTCTGAAGCGGCAAGTTCGTCGTAGGTGCAACCCTCCACAGGAGTCGCAAGCGTTGTTAGACTTGATGGTCTGTCTAGTCTTCGGCTGAGTGACTTGGTGGTTAGGTCGATGTTTGGCGAACTTCGGCTTAAAGTCGGTCTTGTGTCGAGAAGTGATGAAGACGTTCGAAGCCTGGGTGGCGACGTTGTTGAATTCGTCCCACTCTTCGACGAGGGTCTTCGCCTTGTTGAAGTTTTAACCAGTCTCCCTGCACAGCTTCCTCTTCAGGTCTTGGTCTCGTACACCAGCTACCAGTCTGTCGCGTAGTTGTGTTGGCAAGTCGGTACCGAACCCACACTTAGCCGCCTGTTGTTGAACCCGCAGAACAAAGGACTTGTTGGTTTCTTCTGTCTTCTTTACCAGATTGTGAAACTTTTCGCGTTCTACTAGCGTGATGTTAACGGGAGACAGGTGGTTCAGCAGTAGTGTCTTCAAGTCTGCAACGCTCATCGCTGTGACGTCGTCTGGGTACGACAGGTCGCGAAGTAGTCTGAAGGCTTGTTTACCCATAAGCGTGATGTAGAAGGCCGTTTCCGTCCCTTTCGCAGGAGGCTTGACTTTGAGGAACTCCTCGAAGCGGATGTGCCACTCCGTGACGCCGTTGACGTCGGAAATGTCGAGAGGCTCAAGTGGATGGAAGTCCATCGTGCAGGTGTCGTCTTTGCTCCTCGGTAGACGTCGAGGCTTGAGGCTGAAACTTAGCTTAGGTCCTTAAGTCCTTAGGTTTAGTAGTCCCTCACGTGTCGTGTAGAGTGTTTAGTAATATGTGTGTTGCAAAGTATGAATGGTGTGTAAGAGTGATACTGATGTCTATCGAGCCGTGAAGGCCAATAGCGAGTGTTCACAGCGTTGCCGGGTGGGTCAACAGCCGTCGAATGTAGTTTAGTTTAATTTTGCAGCAGAAGTACTCGTAGAAAGCAGCAGAACCAGTAGGTAGAAGCAGCAGAGCCAGTAGGTAGTAGCAGTAGAACCAGTAGAGAGCAGTAGTAGATAGCTCAGCGACGCCAATTGTTGTATCATAGATATGAAAACAATTGTCTCCAATTCAGCTTTATTGAAAAGCACAGAAGCGGATGAATTTTCATTTCACATGTCGGTCTTTTTATACGACAAAGTCAAGGAGTGAAGTGAATCGCTCATCAATGTTCACATTAACCCGGACAAACAAATTCAGCTATTGTTTGTTCGAGTGATGTTCAAATAACTCAGCTGGTTTCATTCTGCGAGTCATCGAGGTCGGAGCTGGAGGTAAGGTGTTTGCTGCCACAGATGCTATTCAAAATAGCGATGAGATCCTACCACGAGCAGGAAAGTTACCTTATGACTTTGAGGAAGCCTTGAAGGGAATTAATACCAAGTTGGATCTAGTGCTTGAACACAACAGAGTCCTACAGGATAAAGTTCTTCAGCTTGAGCGCGTTATTGAATTGCAAGCCAATCAGCTTGAGAATCATGAGCGAATTGTGAGATCCAAAAACTTGATTATCAATGGACTGGAGGAAGATGCTGACATCAAAGATGGTATTCGGGACATCATTGATAAGATTGACGTCGGTGTGGACCCAGAAGAGGACGTGGTCTCTGCTTATCGTCTGGGTAAACAAAGATCTGGAAAGAAGCGACTTGTTAGAGTTGTGTTAAAAGACTCAGCCAAAAGAAATTTAATACTGAAATCATCTAGCTCTTTGCGTCGTTCGGAGGAGTACAGATGGATTTATGTAAACAGTGACCTCACCCCGCTGCAGCAAAAGGAGTTCCAACGATTGCGTAAGCGAAGAAATGATGAACGAAAAAATCCTTCCAATGTGGGGAAAGATATTCGAATACAGAAAGGAAGAGTGATGATCGACGGTGTGGTGGTAGATGGATTGACAGAAAATTTTTGATTGCTGATTTTATGAAAAGTTATGATAGGAAGGAGAGTAACCTACCGATTGTTGGATTAACGAATATCCGCTCAATCTTAAAGAAGATAGGCGAGTTAACCGTAATTGCAGCAATGAAGCGGGTTGATCTCTTATGTGTCACAGAAACTTGGCTTACTGAGGACATTGGAACAGAATGTCAATTTCATTGTTGCGGGAGACTTTAATCATTTTGATGTCAAAAGTTTGTGCACTGAGTTGAATATGACAAATATTATCACCAAGGCAACGAGAGGTGAGAATATTCTTGATTGTATATTGTTTTCTGAGATGCTGTAAGAATATTATACATATGAAGGTGTTCAGTATGATTGTCCTGTAAGTTCTTCGGATCATGTGTTTCTTACTCTGCCAAACCTCAGTGTTCTCATAAATCTGTGGCTCTCTCTTCTACTAAAGTTAGGACAGTGTATGACTTTCGGATGTCCCACCTCGACAGACTTGCAAATTCTATAATGTGCTATGACTGGTCCGAATTCTATGATCAGAATGACGTGAATATTCAGTGGTGTATTTCTGAAGAAGTACTGAATAATTCTATTAAATAATGCATCCCAACTACCACAGTGAGGCTGTCAAACAAAGACAAATCATGGATGACACCATAAACGAAATACTTGATTGAGAAACGATGGTAAGCCTTCAGACTGCGACGATGGAGTGAATATAATTATTTAAAAGAAAAGGTTCGTTGTGAAATTATAAAAGCAAAGCGATTATGGGCAGATAGACTTTGTGCAAGACCAAAGAATGTGTGGAACTTGTTGAAGGAGTTCAAAGACGGAAGCGGAATGGACAAATTGGCGCATAATAGAAGACCTGATGAGTTACTTCAGCAAATGTTTGACATTTTCTCAGATTCTGTACAGGTGCAAGATCGAAATGATAGAATGCCAATTGCTATGGCTGATGATGAATGGGTATGTGAGGTGTCTGCATTTGATGTCTACAGACTTTTGAAAAGACAATCAACGTCAAAGTCTTCAGGTATTCCATTCATTCCATCAAAAAGTCTTTGTTTCATTGGCAGAAGTTATAGCTGAACAAATGGCTTGGATGTTCGAAACCTCATCAGAACACGGAAGG
The DNA here is from genome assembly GCA_907163375.1 of Prostheceraeus crozeri. Taxonomy (NCBI): domain Eukaryota; kingdom Metazoa; phylum Platyhelminthes; order Polycladida; family Euryleptidae; genus Prostheceraeus; species Prostheceraeus crozeri. Next base: position 6,010 of record CAJQUW010000937.1, on the reverse strand, counting down.
TGCCTGCAGGATGGAAGAATGGTATGATTACTCCTTATAACCGAAATCCAATCCACCGAGTGTTAATGATTTAAGACAGATTACAGTTCTACTCTGACTCGGGAAGTTGCTTGAGCGATAATCTTGCTTAGACTAAAAGAGAAGTTTCGTGAGCTCCTAGTGGGATACAACAGCATGGCTTCAAGCCGAATGCATCTACGACAACCGCGTTAGTGTCAATACACGACTGCGTAACGAAACATGTCCGACAATCCTCTATTATTAAAGGATCCATAGTTCTGTGTTTTGATCTTTCAAAAGCTTATGACAAACTAGATCATGTTAAGTTGATTTCAAAGTTAGAAGGATTACGGTTTCCGCAAGGATTCTTACTCTGACTGATGGATTACTTTTCTAATCGAAGTTACCGCATAAAGTTTGGAGACCTCTTATCAGACTCATTCCCAATTACACGGGAGTAGCTCAAGGTTCAGTTCTGTCTCCCTACATCTTCTCAGTCTTTGTATCTGACCTATCAAGCAGTCGCACGGAGACCACCGTTTTTCAATATGCTGATGACATCACCTTTGTGCTACCTGCCGGAAAAGAGGATTCTGTTCACGATCTTGAAGTCTATATCTATGAGGAGTTGCAACGGGGAAAGGGAATGGTGGCATTCAAAATGACTTGACTTTAAACAAAGCAAAAAGTCAAATGACGTGTTTTACGAGTCATCACAATTTCAAGCTGCCAGAGATACAAGTTCTTCCTTTGGTTGATTCTGTCAAACTTCTGGGCATGACTTTTTAGATCTGATCTATCTTGGGCTGCGCATGTTCATAGAATTGAGACGACTGTGAAGAAGCGTTTTTACTTACTGCGGAAGCCTGCGACCTCTATTGAACAAAAGTCAAGCTCCATCTCATATATACAAGCTGTAATCCGAAGTCTAATGGAGTATGCCTCACCATGTTTTGCTGGACTAAACAAGACACTATCTGAGAGACTCGAAAAGCTCGATCGACGTGCTCACCGCATTATCTTTCATGGCTGCAACGAAAGCTGTAACTGTGAGCACAATAGCATTCAAAAACGTCGTTGTGCAGCCAGCAGGAGCCGGTGAAAGGCTGCCGGTGATTCTTCTCACGCTCTACATAGACTCATTCTTTCTGTCCATCGTTACTCACGCAGTGTCATTATTCCATATAGTCGTACCAATATTCGTCGTAGTTCCTTCATACCATTTGTATCCAGTCTGGTAAATTTCTCTTGATGTCATGGTGTACATCTTTTTGTAACTTTCTGAGTTTTGCAAATTTGTGAATGACCGTAGCTTGAGATGTTTTTTTTTATTATTTTGTATGTATAAAGCGGTATTTTTCTCTGTCATATTCTTGTTATGTTACATGTCATGTTATCATTTTCATTATGAATATAAACACCTCCTATCCTATCCTAATTTACGAGAAAATTTCAATTCTAACTCATGAAAGTGAGTTGTCCACTTTAAATTGCTAGTCCACGTCACACCTAGGACTTTCAGTTCATCGTCAACATCAGCAGGAAATGACGCAAGAATCTATGGCAAACATGGCAACCTAAATCAGTTGCCCTTTTAGGCCTACTGAGTTGAAGTGGACTAACGAATCGATTTTTTAACTAACTTTTCCAATAATTCTTCGCACCGCATCACCTGATTGGTTTTACCTTTCACCTTTCTGATTGGTTCTTAATGGATTAACTTTTTCTCATTGTTGCAGTTACACTTCTGAGTTCTTTAGAATTAAGCAGATCATCTAATCGTGCTTAACACAGACTTCTCCAAAAGTATCGGCATTCGTTCTGGATGTTCCCGGAACACTGTTCCGACATACTTCCCCTTTCGGTGTTTCGCAACTTCGATCCAAGAGCGATTCTAGAGAAGTTTCCTGTCCAGATGCTAGCATTAAGAAGTCTATGCGCAGTGTTGTCAATCTTTGATGTTCTATGTTTATTGAATCATGCTGAACCGCCTGCTATGATCACGATTGATGGATGGAAATTACATGTCAATCGGTTCGATATCTTGAATTCACGATTGGATATACTCAGGATTTGAGCTTACACTCGTTTCTCTCTGAGAGTTCTCAATATTCAGACTTCAAACTTTGCAAACTAAAACTTATGGGTATTTTGCATTTGTGTACAAAAATTCAGCTGAATCGAATGGAAAAATACCAAATTACAAGTGTTTAGTTTCCGGGACTTTTTTGGGACACCCGGTATAACTTTACTGTCAATTAACTGATATCATTTATATAAACACGCATCCTTCTCTGTAGGCTACTAGGGCATGGACCTCTATGTTTTAAGTATTAACTCAAATTTATGTGCTCTGGATTTTAAGTAGCCTAATTTATGACACCATTTTCCACTGGAGAAGTTGTTTTAATTTTGTTTTCTTCCGCTCCATGGATTCTTCGAATTTTTAACCGTGACGGGATTAAATTTAATTGCATTTCATGTCATGGAAAAGATTTAATGAGAAACGCACTAGCCCGTTCAACTCGAATAAATCTATGGTATTTCCAACTTTTGAAACGGATGTCGAGCGCCGCTCGACATCGTATTTTAAAGAAATACTACACTTTCTGTCTGATATCATGATTAAGTTGTATTACGACCGCAAAACTTCTTTTTATTCAGCTTTTTAATGTGTCCATAATGTTATTCAAGAGGCCTACAAGTTCGATTATTTGCTACACGCGTGCATCGAATGTCAAAATCGCATTAGAAATTCGTATAAAACTTCTCATTTCTTAGCGAATCAACTAGACGGGCATTTTCCCCGTTTGAAATAGTCCGTGTTTTGCATTACTCATTTTTATTGACTAAAACCCGTTGGTCTGTTCATTGACTAATTCTAATTAGCATCGAGAGCATTTCAAAAATCATTCCTCTGTCGTTATTTTACTGTAGCTGCATATAAGATGATCGAAGCAAGGCATTAAAACATTGATCGGCTATACAAGCGAGAGAGCTAGAGATCTAAAAAATCTTCTATTGTACTTCTAAATGCACTTAATGTAAAATCATGCAGGCAGTGAACATAGCTATCGTAGTCGCAGCATGTAAACGAGAGAACTAACAATTTGAAAAACTGCGATTTCTAAATGCACAACATGCAAAATTGTGCAGTAGGTAAAGCCATATCCATGGTAAAGCTAATAGATTTCTATCTCTATAGTTCTGCACAATTTGAAAATTCATAGCGATTGTGAGAACATTTTCAGCTGTCATTGCCCTACGAAATAATACTAGTCCGTGATTTCAAAATCTAAAACATTTGGCGAATGCACTGCATATAGAGCTACAAAACGTGTTTTAATCCAACAACATGCTAGCACCAAGGAGAGCGCTGCTAAATGCTCTTCAAAGATTACATGGATATTAGACCAAATGCCGTTCGGATGACAATGATCAGGAAAACGGTTAGGATGAGGACTTCTTCGAGTTCAAGTGATGAGGAAGGTGATCAAGATATAGAGATTGGTGGATACCGGATATGACGAGATCGACATGGACCAGCGTGTGTCTTCACTAAGTGTTTCGAGTGTAAGAACCGACTTGAAGCGAACTTATCATGCAAAACAATGGCATTTTGAATTCCTGAGCTAGTAGACATGCTTGAAATTTTACTGTGGTGTTAATTAGATCTTTACAAGTAAAATTGTTTAAAATCTTCACGTACAGACTATAAAGGTCTTGCTAATTGGAAAGTGTCAATTTTAGATATCGCATGTCGATTAAATTTAAATTGTCGACCATTGACTCACCATCTAAGTCAAAGTTTAGATAATTTGAATAATATAAAAACAGCAAAATACGTGCGATTGTAGACAAGTTTCAATGAACGGTATATTCCGAAGTCTTTAAAAAATTTATTCACTCTGCAGGCAGTCTTATCTAGATATCTACTAGCTCATAGAGCGAGATTTTCAAATTGAAATATTCCTGTAATAGAGATAAAACTTCATGTCGAGCGGCGCTCGACATCACAGTCGAATGGGTTAGAGTGCGTACATCTTGTTACATTGATATTTATAAAAGTTTGCATCAGACTACGATAAAACATCACCGGACTCACTTTGGAGAAATTCGTGTTGTTTCATGCACAGTTCTTGCAACAAGGGACAATAATTGTGCTATCATCCAAATATTCTCGAACTCTGGCTAACTTATTCCTAGAACGAATGTAACTACTAAAAGAAAAGAAAAGATGATGAAAAACTTCCAAAATTTTGTTGGACACCAAAATTGCATAAAATCCCTTCAAATTTCGTTTTATAGCTGCTGCTAGCCACTGTTCTACTAAGCAACTTTCCATTAAGATTAACAAAGGTTTGTCTGTTATCAGAGACCATTTTAGGAAGTTCTGCAACGCAATTCATAGTAATAGTGGTATTGTCTGTATAGTGTTGTCCGTTGAATTCCTCAATAAAATTCAAAACATTACAGCATGTGACGAACACACTTTCGATTCTTCCACTTTGTACACCATTCTGGATCATAAAGATGTTTTTACTCACATTTCAGACCTGCTTGAATTATTTTTCAAAGATTCTAATAGGAAATATTTGTGTATAGGTTTTGAAAGAAGTTTCTTATATGATGTCAGGTATCGAGGTTGCAGTGTGTTCACAAAGTCAGTGAGTTCATTACAAACGAAGCTTTCGCTACATTCGGAGGTTTAGTCTTTCAACAAGTAAGAGGCATTCCTATGGTTGGCAATTGCAGTCCTCTTCTTGCAAGAATGATTGAAAGCCACGAAGGAGTGGGGAGTAATAACAACAAGTAGAATATCTTGATAATAATATAAAAAATCACTGACTGCCGACTCAATTACATCTGCTGTATTCATAAAAGTCGGACACACTTTTAATTTCCCGGTCACTCTTTTAACAATTTCTCACAAAAACTTGCCAACAGAACACGAGTCTATAGTGTTTGCTGGACAAGTTTTACTCTTTGGGCACGTACCTGATACATTGGGAAAGAGATTTCATCGAAAAAGTTCATTTCTATACAGCTATTCTACTACTATCTTGTTATATTGATATTGTATAAAAGTTTGCATTCAGACTACGATAAAACATACCGGGATCACTTTGGCGAAAGTCGTGTTGTATCATGCACAGTTCTTGGAACAAGGGACAATAATTGTTGCTATCATCCAAATATTCTCGAAACTCTGGCTAAACTTATTCCTAAGAACGATGTAACTACTAAAAAGAAAAGAAAAGATGATGAAAAACTTCCAAAATTATATTAGACACCAAAATTACCTAACATCCCTTCAAATTTCGTTTTATAGCTGTGCTAGCCACTGTACTACTAAGCAACTTTTTCAATAAGATTAACAAAGGTTTGTCTGTTACAAGACCATTTAGGAAGTTCTGCAACGCAATTCATAGTAATAGTGGTATTGTCTGTATAGTGTTGTCCGTTGAATTCCTCATAAAATTCAAAACATTACAGCATGTGACGAACACACTTACGTTTTCCACTTTTGTACACCATTCTGGATCATAAAGATGTTTTTACTCACATTTCCGACCTGGCTCGAATTATTTTTCATGATTCTAATAGGAAATATTTGTGCATAGGTTTTGAAAGAGGTTTCTTATATGATGTAGGTGTATCAAGGTTGCAGTGTGTTCCACAAGTCACTGAGTTCATTACAACGAAGCTTTCACTACATTGGTGGTTTATCTTTTCAACAAGTAAGGAGGCATTCCTTTGTTGGCAATTGCGAAGAAAGAAGAATTGAAAGCCCAACAGAAGTGGGGTATAGTATTAACAAAAAGTAGAATATCTTGATAATTAATTAAAAATCAGCTGTGACTGCGACCTCAATTAATCTGCTTTTCATAAAGGTCGCACTTAAATTACCCGGTAACTCTTTTAACCATTTTCACAAAAACTTGCCTACAGAACACGGATGCTATAGTGTTTGCTGGAAAAGTTTTATATTTGGGCGCGTACCTGTACA
>CAJQUW010000936.1:0-15389 GCA_907163375.1 Prostheceraeus crozeri | reverse complement strand
CAGATTGTTTAATAAAAAATGGATCACACTTAAACATCGCCTTAACTTCAACTTTGTCTAACTCCGCCAAACTTGAACGAATTTCTCTGAAATTTGGAAGATAAGTCAGATGTGCTTACTAATATAAATGATGGAAATTTCAAGCATGAATATTGAGTTGTTTTCCTGTTATAGATAAAAAAGTAGTAGATAATTTGATCTTCATTTAGCAATGTTACACAAAATCATACCTCACTCTTATAAAATTACATTTGTTTCCTTTGTTATGTAATATGTTGTTTTACAAGCCAAAAGCTATCAAGCAAAACAAAAATAAAGAAAATCGGTCAATCAGAGCCAGTATAGCACCATTCTTCATCAACAATAATGTAACTGCTACATGTGATTAACTGGACTTCATGTTCCATAGCTTCCTGACTTCGTTGCGGTGGTGTTGGCAGCACTCCTGATTGCTTTCAGCTAGAAATCTATCTCTTACCGGTTGAAAACAATACAAAGCACAAATGAACAATAGCGAGATCGCATTCACAAAAGGCAAAGTGTCAGCCTCTCCTTAGAACTATGGTTTTTCTTTGCGAGCTACAAGCAAGCGACTAAATCTCCCTTACACAAATGTGCATCGATGGCATAATGATGATTTTCGACTCTGTCGTAAAGAGAGCTCTGGCCGTCCACGCAAAACATCCAAACGTAGAGACCGCCTAATTTTGAGATTTGTTAAAGTTGATCCAAGTCTCTCGTTAACTGAGATGGCTGCACTAGACTCGTCTATTTCTAAGTCCACTATTCGTAGAAGACTTATTGAGTCGAATTTCAAGAGCTGTAAGAGGCCCTCTCAGATCGCCTGTAAGATGGCCAAATGACAGATCAATTTGGTGATCCATCGACTTGGTTATTTATGAATGATAATGCTACGTGTCACAGGAGTAGTAGAGTCAACTTATGCAAGTCTCAATTAGGGCTTAGGACATTATCTTGGCCAGCTCGTTCTCCTGATCTGAATCCCATAGAAAATGTATGGAGTATTCTAAAACGTAACGTTCGTCGTTCACTGCTACCTACAGATGGCGTATCACAACTTACGTCACTGTTAAAAATAGAGTGGAGAAAGTTAGATCAGTCAAAAATCAACGATATCATCGAATCAATGCCTAGATGAATTGGTAATGTCATTGACAATAAAGGTAGGGCCACAAATTATTAGCTTCTTAAGAACCGTTACTGTATAATGGCTTATCAGATTATATAAGGACATTTAAATATATTAGGGACATGAAATAACATGAAAAATGCTTTCTGTATCATACTTATGTTTTATTTAGTCAAATTTATGATGATCCACTTTTTATGAAACGGACTGTATTTTCAACTATTTTTCCTATCTCTGTAAGGTATTAAACTTGCCCACTTATTAAGTTCCTGTATGTGCCATCTGTTTGAATCAGTTTGCATTTCTAGCAAAGTGATACGATTAAACAATCTAATTATGTGACTACCACAGAGTACAGGTGGTAATCGCATATCACGCTCATTATCAAGTCCTTCAGAACCATGGAAATTGACAACAATAAAACCTCTAGAATGGAAATTAAGCTTCATGCAATGCACAATAACGGCACATAAATCGCGCGCATTTTCACTTAGATGCACCTGTCAAAGTCTGTATCATTGGGTTAGAATAGTCAGTCATCATGAGTAAATCGAAGCTTTTAATTGGTTCTTCATGCCGCCCAACTTATGTAGTTCCCCTGGCCTCGGATGTGGCCGCGACTTTGAGTCAATTTCATTCTAGCGAACTTCAGATAAACAGTTTATTTTCTTATGTTCCGAACAATAGATCTATTTCTTGATTGAACTTTCACATACTTGTCCAAAATGCTTCTCATTGCTTTTGTCTCATTTATACATTGCGGTGCATCACATTGACGAGTTTTGTATACGCATAATAATGATGCACGAATCAATAAATGAATTATCAATTTGGAATGCCGGAATATAATAATTTAATCAAATGAACGGTCGCTTTGCTTATACAACACGCGTTGATTATTGACTTTGTGAATTACGTAGCGGACGGTAAATGTGAAATAGACAATTTCGTATTTTAACTTCTATTCGACTTCTTGCTTCCCCAATAGTATTCGACAAGGACACATTCCGTATCACCTGAATGTCTGAATCATGTCGGTCATTCTTGGTTATTTGTTAGAGATTCTAGCAGGTCAGCTCGTGAGATCAGCGCTAATTATGATCTGCTATGAATCGGTTTCAACATCTATTAAACAGGAGTTCCATTTTTCAGTATTATAGTTCAACGAAGGACTTATCCATAGAAATCCGACTTTACGCAATTGTGGGACTACAATAGACAATAGCTGTTTGTTGATGGCAATTTCAACTGCTCGCTCAGACTACATGTTGTAACCCAAAAGAAATTCGTGTGGAGATTATCATTTTTGTGATCAAGAGAGACTGCTTGTTTATCTGCGACAATAACATCTGTTTTCATGACGTTTTCACTATCTTCAGCAGCAAATCGGTCAAGCCACCGTTCGTTAATGAGGAATGTCGTATTTCTGCCTGATGATGGAAAATTCTGCCTAAAAAGTGCAATCATGATCATAGAAATGACAAATCGCATTTAAAGTTTTCAAATGTACGCTGAATCATTACGTTGTTGAGTACATGAAACTCTGAAGTACATGGATCTACGTAAACAAATGACATTTTGCGATGTTTGAGGCTCTGTAACTTGCAAGACGGACGGGAGGTACAATTTTAAGAAATTGTCGTTATTGATGCTGGGTGAACAATCCTGCATTAAATATTAAAGAAAAACTAAGAATCTCGTGCGCGAATTTAGGAAGAAAATGGTCATAGTAGTTACTTGCACAAAACCTAATAAGCATGAATCTCGACACGAACGTGAAAAAAGAACTCTCTAACATCAACTTGGCCCGTCAAAACGGTAATCGAATCCTTCAAGACAATTGGCGACGTGCATCTGCTACATCAGTATTGGTGAAAGTGCTATCCCTATTGATCACGAGATGAAAATTGTACGAATTGGAGCAGCGTTGTTATACCATTCTTTCCTCGCTGCTTCGCGAAAAACTGACATAATTTCATAATCCTAAATTGAGCATTGATTGTTTATAATACGTTCTAGTTAGCATATGTTTAACTATAATTTACATATAATATGTTTAATAAAGAGTTAGACTTGGTCTAGCAAACCATCAATGTAGCAAACATTCTTCGTCTTCACTCTTCTCATTGAACGAACTGCTTGGGCGATCAACCAATCATAGCACAGCTAGTGATTATCGTCTTATCAGCGCTGGACGCAAGTCAATGTTCGAGAGACGTAAGTGGATCTTCAATAACATAAAAGACATAATATTACCCCGGCACCATATTTCTGACATGTGTGCTGTGGTCTAAAACAACTAACTTTTTTCGAATGAATAAATGCATCGCTGACCATTGCGCAATCTTTGTGCTAAGAAATTGTACATACGCGGCCTTTATTCACATGTTTTTCAGATTCTGTAATAGCCTATATAAATTTTGAAATACAAATTGTAAATCAGAAAGCGTTAAATGAATTGCAGTTCAGAGTAAAATATGAAAATGCGTGAAATGAGTTATTATGGAAATGCAATAATATATTACAGAAAACACAACATAAAATTTCTAAATCAGAAATTGAATTGTAGAATCGTCAAATTCATTTTCCAGATTATGTTAATATATTTTCCGATAATATGAAGTCAATTTCATAAATCTCCAAAATTCTTAATATGTATTTTTGAATGGTGAGTTGTATTTTCGATAGCGTAACATCATTTTCAGAATCGCAAATTGAATTATCGAAAATATGAATTGGTTTTCAGAAACCACAACGTTGATTTTCAGTTATCATTGCATGTATTTCAGATAGGATCAATTAAATTAGGATGGATTTTTAGATAGGATCGACTAGTAGAACACTATTCCACCGGTTAGAGCACTGTACACAATTCATTTTTCCATGTAGCACCAATTGATTTGTTCATAAATGGGCAGTATTCTAGTGATTACTGTAGAATAACCGGTATTTACCGGTCGTAGGAGTGCTGGAGTGTCGGAGAAGTGTGTGTTTAAACTTAGACTCGACTAGTAGAACACTATTCCACCGGTTAGAGCACTGTACAAACTCGTTTTCTACGTAGCACCAAGTGCTTTTCTGGAAATCTTGCCATTTTTTTTGAAATAGTCGTTTTTTGGCGGTTTTTACCGGTTGTTCGTGTAGGGATGGTGCTGGAAGTTGCTGTACAAACTCAGATTTTTTTGTGCTTGTATCTAAATTTTTCGATCGGAATGCTGTACAAACTCGCTAACTAGGTATCACCAATACTTGCACCAATTTTTTGAATTTAAATTTGAATTTTGAAGGTGAAGGTTCGAATTTTGGAAAAAATGTTTGTCTGTACAAACTTTGCGTCATTCAAAGTACCTAAACATGTGAATTTCTATTCTGTACAAACTCTATTCAAAAAGTTGGTGCTGAAGTTGGTGCTAACTTCAACGACATTGTTGATTGCTTGATTGCTTAAGACTATACGCATTGCGCAACTTTTAGGCATCTGTCTAATAATTGGTTTCCGAAAGTTTCGGTCCCCGGGAATAAAAATTATTTGATTACATACATCTTCGAAAATTAGCGATGTAGTGGTGCGATCTCACTATCAAGCTAATCAAGAATTTTGAAATTTGTCAAAGTAGCAATGTAATTTTTTGATGTGCTAGAATGCATTTTGAGTGACGTAATAACCAGAGGATGTACAGCCGAAATGCTCTTGCACTCCGAAATGTGGAAGCATGGACCTGCTTGGCTTGTTACAGATGACAAATGGCTACGTTGGAATAAAGAGGAGAGTGACCTGAAAGTGAAAGAAGTTTCAACTGCAGTATCAATGACTCAACAAGATATTCGATTCTCCTCGTTGATCGACATAGACAGGTTCAGCAATTGTGCCAAACTTTTGAACACTATGTCATTAGTGTTGCAATTTGTTGATTATCTTAAGAGGAATGTAATACCAGTCTGTCAACTTCCAACAGGAGAAGAAGTTCGCGTTGCAGAACTAACCTTGATTTCACTCTAATAGCAAGAAGTGTTCTCAGAGGAATACAAATTTCTCCGTGAAGGTTCTGTTCAAGACAAAGCAAAACCAAACTTGTGCATTCCTTGAATTTGATTATGAAAAATGATGTCATACGCGCTGCCGGTCGGCTTCAGACAGCCAAAACTCCTGAACAGTTCAGACTACCGATTTTGATACCAAAGAGTCATCGATTGACAAGATTAATTATACAATATTTCCACTCAAAGTATTCCATGCAGGTGTCGGTGCAACTGTCAATGCTCTCAGAGAAAACTTTTGGCTGCCTTCAGCACGGTGACAGTGTCGACGAGTGATCAGACATTGTATAGTTTGTCGGAAAGTTAGCGGTTCTACATTTAAACTTCCTGCTTCTCCTGATCTCCCAGAATTTCATCTGAATGACTTACGACCATTCACGTCTGTAGGCATAGATTTTTCAGGAAGCTTGATTGTCAAAAACGGTCCTCACTCATTCTCAAAATGCTACATATGCATTTCTTCCTGTTGTACAACGAGGAACGTGAACGACGTTGAATACTTCCAAATAATGACAACAGAATCTTTCTTACTCGCTCTATCGTAGTCATTGGGCGCAGATTACGGTACGCCAAGACTAATCGTCACAGATCATGCGAAAGACCTTCAAAAAAAGCAGGGCGTTGAAATTCAGAAGTCGTTATTCTTTTGGTTTGGAATTCTGACACAGAAAAGTGTTTAAATCAAAAAACAAATCGTAGCGAAGTCTTGGTGTGAAATTGAATAATCCGCAATATACCTGTCAAAGCTCCTTGGTGGGGCGGATTTTATGAGAGTTTTGTTGGATCGGTTAAGATGTGTCTCAAGACAGTTTTAGGTCACGCATGCATTTCATTCGAGGAGTTGCGTCGGTGTTTTTTATTGAAGGAAGGGAAATGCGTCTTGAACACACATCCACTTACTCATTTAGAAGATTCACCGACGAGTTAGAAGTGTTGACACTTTCACATCTTCTAATGGTTTCAATCCAGCCTCTTCCAATCCAGAAGTTGATCTCGAGGAAATTGAGAGCTACTCCTAATGTAGGTGAACTTGTTTTGATTCATGATGACAATATACTACGGAATAAATGGCGGGTGGGAATCATTGAAAAGTTGATTGCAGGTTGTCGATGGACATGCAAGCCTACGTGCAGCTCATCTTCGAACCACAAAGAGGAAAAACCAATCGAGCTGTATCCAAATTGCATCCGCTGGAGTTGACGTGCAACATTGCCGATCGGGAACGAATCACTAACGGTAATTGTGATATTAACTCTGCTTCCCTTGTCAATCGACACCCTCGAACAGCGGCTGCTGAACACGCAATTAAAATGCTTCAAAGAGAAGGTTCAAAGAGAATGCTCAAAGAGAAGAGCGGTGGTTTCGGCAAAGAGGCCATGGAACTGATAAATAGAATTGCCAGTCACTATTCCATCCAACGAAACTCGCGAATTAGTGACTGCAAATCGAACTTCATCGCCAGGTTAAACTTGTCACTAACTTGCTCACTCACTTGCTTAAAGCCGCTGTACTGCATTTAAATGAATTGAAATACGAGTGCATATCGTCTATTTCTATTTACTTAGCATTTTGGACTGACGGTGCATTTTAGACTATACTTGAATAATACCAGTAGTATGCAAAACGCATTTTTTCGTTTTTTCTCCGTACAAAATTGACAGACATTTTCCTTTTCGGGTTCTGAACACTATGTGCACTATAGGCCTTTCCCACTATGTTAAATTTATCTTTGCTGTCCAAACTTCAACACAAATTGTTTCTCGCGAACCGTGTGACGCTAGCGCCGTCAATTTTTTTTAATGACGCGTGCAACATTGTGTGAAATAGATGAACTCTATGATTACTATGATGACCTCAGAAAAGGAAAGACGCTTTTATTTGACTGCTATTTCATTGAGTGCCATGGCATCAATGCATCATTCAATAGCTATCCAGAAACGTCTTTTAGTATGCCTCTCTTTTTGGTGAAGAGTTTAATTGGCTACCTTTTGTCCCATATTCCACTAACGTGAGGGTAAGGTTGGGTAAACATGGGGTTCAAAACCCAAGCTCAATTTAAATGAATGAATGCCCTTATGAAAAATCCTCCATAAGTTTTAGAGCGATTTCAAGAGATTTTGGACACGACTTATATTCACCTTATTGTTGTTCTCCCTATTCGTCTGAGGAGATTCTGGACGCCTCCTTATGTTCTCCCAAATCGTCTGACGAGAATCTGGACGCCTCCTTAACAATCTCCACACTACAGAATCAGTAATAAAAACCAGACACTGCATTAATAGGCCCTTAGTGTCACTATACGTTAATATGCAAACTGTTTTCCATATTCATATCGACGTAGTGACACTAAGGGCCTATTTAAGCAGTGTCTAGTTGGTTTTAGACTCACTCTGTGTAAAATCTTCCTATTAATGAATGACGAATGATGAAACAGTAAATAGGAAGCTGGTGGGGGATGCCACATTATTGTCTCACCGATAACTTTCTGAAACGTGATCAAACATATTACTTACGGATTACATTCTGTCTCCGTGCAGTACAAAACAATGCAAAACATCGAGATACTCTGATTTCCAGTTTATTATCCATGTAAAAATTGGGAACAAATTTCAATTTTTAAAAGTTCTTCATTCGCTCCAATTTCCGCGCATCGCGAAACTTGTGCGATATCTGCTGAAACGATTTGAGGATCGGCAATATTCACATCCAATCCATGAACTTTCACTAAAAAAATAATTATATTTATTCAGATTGAAATCACAATTGTCATAATCATAATCATTTACATGTAAGCTGTCTCCAAACATCAAAGAGAGTGGGTTAACAAGCAAAATTGAACTATGCAACATTACTTGACATGTAACGCATTCATTGATCAGCAAAACCAGGCAGTTGTACGTGGTGGGTTGCGGAACTAGTTAACAAAATTTCTTTGGTTGCCGAAAAGAGGGATAAGATATCTTAGAACTTTCTGGTAGTTCTTGAGTTGTAGCTAGATAATTTCGTTCAGACATAAATTGCTGTTTGCCGTATCAGTCAATTATTAATTACATTTATGGCTAAGATAGCAAATCATAGCGCCTCAAAATCATAATCACTGAGCAGACATACATGTAATTTCAGCAGAATTCAAATCTAATCAGGTTGATGTTTTTGCGACAAATCGAAGGTCAAAAACCACGCGCTGCTAAAAAATGCTAACAACAAACAATGCTAAAAATGTCTATTGTGTGTAATTTAGCTATGGTAGGTATAATGTGGTGAAAAAAGAAGGCTTAAGTTTAATTCGTAGTGAGTCGATGTGTTGTGTTTTCAATTGTACAGGTGTTCCTTGCCAGCTGTTTTCCTACATTGATGTCGTACACTTCAATTACGCGCAATATTATCAACATACATATTTTCAGGCAGCAGTGTAGGATATTTTAAAAGCGCCCTAAAAAATCAATGTTGGTGTTATATCAACCAAATGTAGCATAGCGCAGCGATGAAGTGACATGACAAATATCAGACGAGGCCGCAGGCCGAGGCTGATATTTAGGTCATGTCGCTGAAGCGCTATGGTACATTTGGTATGTCACATAGCTGCAAACAATCTATGATGCCTCCAAGATATGAAATTATATTCGTGATCAATTCATGCCATGATAGATGACAGCAGATATCACTCTCGCTTTAACAAAATGATTATAATGACTTATTTCTATGCATGTGTTTGAAAAGTCAGCTTTACCATAGCTGCTAACGCTTGAAAAGTTCTATTTTTCAATCCCTGCTCAACTTTTCAGTGCATGGTCAACTTTTTAGAGTTTGGTTAATTTTGTAGCTCTCTATCGGCATTTGGTGATCGTTAGAATAATTATCGAAAGTACCCACCTTTTTTTGTGTTCGAAGATAATCGAAATGCTCGATACAATTCATTTGAGACATAACATTTGTAAAAGACATAGAAAAGTAGAAAGTTAAAAAAAAGAACAGTAGACAGTCAGTCACTACAGTATGTCAAGATGTGACAGGGTATTCCTGTCAAAAAACTGCAGGGGTGGGCCGATGTGACAAAATGTGACATTTTTTCATCTCAAAATAAAATGTGACATAATGTGTATTTTTCATTTTTGGTGTGACAAAATGTGACAAATTCACAGAACCAGAAAACATTTTGACAGACGTAATGTATTTTCGGTAGTATGACATACTATAGTGAGGTTTAAAGTCAAAGAGGAGCATCAACTTCGTCTGAGTGAAATAACGACAACTTTATTCTTTGATTTTGATTTGTACTCGGAATATGTTCTCCGTGCTCCCATTGTCGACTTGTACTTCCGCGAGGTAAATCGTGATGCTACTAGTTCGCTTGCTTAAAGTTGACTTTGAGCTTGATGGCCCAATCGCAACATTTATTGCATGTACATGTGGTCATACGTTTTTCAATTGTCATTTCTAGATCGCAGGAGTACTTGCGAAGTTCACTTGCAATAAGACTACAACGTTTGAATGCAATTTTTCACTTAACACTAGAACTACGGATGAGGTCAAAACGACCTCAGTCACATTTTGAAATTTCATACTTGGCGAACAAAGCTTCTCTAGGAATTGATATTTACCGACTTTTAATATATTTTGTCTGTTCTATCGTAGATGAAATTTCATTTAAATTGGTGATTCCCTTCACACTTTAATTCACCTGTTACCCTGCAACTACGGAGTGATGTCATTTTGACCTCTCCTGTGTGAGAAAATTCTCGCAAAACTGAATTGCCTTTCAAATTAGAAATCTATGACAGCCGGATGTATATAAATTGATAGTTCACGATCTACAAAGACTTCTATGATTTATGTATTCATATTGTAGATCTATGTTGCACTCTCCATGACAATACCATTGATTTCTTATTTGTAATTGTAGTCTGCTTCCTCATAAAGTCACTCGATATTCAACCACTATAGTATCAAATCAAAGGCTGAAGAGTGAGTTCATACGCTAATGAAACGTCGGGCGACATTCCGCAGAAAAAAGCAGCAACTCCTCGCACAATTGAGCGATAGTGGTTCTAGTCTTGTAAATTCCCAACAGTGAAGACGAAGATAACACAAGCAAAACAATGAATTGAATGTGAGCTCAACATCATCTGTGCACTGACACAGGATCTGTCGGAAAATATCCGAGGCACAACGAAAGCGGTTGAATGTTCATGTGCATCCGCGAAATCGGCAGTGGTGGTGATGAACTAGCTACACCTATGGTTACCCCAGCGCTGACGATAACTTGATGCATGATGACGTACCGAACATTCACCAGTCGTAGTGGTAAAGTAGTGGCAAGAGCACAAGTCGGTGGGTGTTGGACGCTTGCCATTCACATAATATCTTTCGTGCGAATGCGGGAATTACCACAAAGACCTCGAGCTGGCCGTAAATGATTTCCAAACAAAGTAGTTTTTTCATATATTGATGGATGAGAAGATGCTCAGATACATAAGAACTGCTGCACTGAGATGGATGCTAAACGTGTGTATTAGATAACAGGGATTGGATATTGACACTTGATGAATTATCGAAAAATTTATTGGAAGTTATGCTATTTACGAGGCGTTTTTTTTGGTTGAGTGAAAAATATACCTCTACATAGCTTCTGAGCAACGAATTTGGGTTGCCCGATTTTCAAAGCTGCCATGTCCAGAGACACGCTTTTCTGCAATTATGAAGTTCCTTCGCTTTGATGTAAAAATCCTCTCGCAAAGCTCGACTTTCTGCTGATAAATTTGCACTAGCTTCAGATGTATAGAAACCCTTTATTCATAACAGTCAACAATGTTTTGTGCCATTTCAAAACTTAACAGTAGATGAACAATTACTGCCCTGTAAATCAAGATGTCCGTTGATACCACAGTTTTTACTGAACAAGCCTGATAAATACGGCATCAAGTTCTTTCTGCTTGTTGATGTCGGGGACCAAATATTTGTGCAACGGGTTTCCTTACCTAAGGAAAATATGATCCAAATTTTCAAAAGAAGCCTTTCAGGCGACTTCGATGTAGTTCATGAGCTGATGAAGCCTTATTATTGGCTTGGATATGGTGTCACAACCGACAATTATTTTACATCTCTAAAATTATGCGGGAACGATTTGAAGTCTAAAAAACACCAGCTTGGTTGGAACAGTAAAGAAAAGCAGACGTGAGTTACACCGACGTCCAAAAAATCATGACAAAGAAACATGTATATGTACTCTAAAATTCTTCCTCGGAATCTGGGTGTACGTTGACAGTTTACAAAGCCAAAAAGACCAAAGTGTCGCTTTGTTGAGCAACTTTACACGATAATGTCAACATTCGCGCAGACAGTGAGAATGCGAAAACCAGAAACAATCTTGCATTATAAACGCAACAAAGGTCGGCGTTGATTGCAATAGATCAGATGGCTCGGTTGTAATTCCACCAAATCTGCTTCGTAGACGCTGGCCAGTCGCTGTATTAATTTCAACATACTGGACATGGGCCGCTGTCAATGCTTGGATTTTGTTTCAGATATGCCAAACAACCTCATTCATCAGCCGAACGAAATTTTATCCTTGATCTCGGTAAGGAACTGACCCAGGTCTTCAACACTCAATACAACACAAGCCTTCCGTCTACCTTTCCTTCACAGTGACGTTCGATTTTGGAGGCTGAGCGTGGATGCCGAAACAAAATATCAAAATATGTTTGAGTTTCCTTTGCTTCTCACGTCTGTGGAAAGACGCGAAAGAACCATCAGGTTTGTCTACATCTGTAGAAAATAATGATGTTTTTTTTCGTTCATCAGCTTTGTCAACTGTTTTCGTGCTCCTATTTCATGCTCTTAAATTTTTTTACATGTTATGAATATAGTCTACATCCTCAAAATCAAGTACTAGAAAGTTTTTGAATACATTGTACATTAGCTAATGGAAAGCAATTCCCGACAATCTAGATAATCCAAATAATTCTGTATGTTGGAGGTCATTTTGGACCTCAGTCCCGTAGTTTTAGTAATCACATTTTCCACCGTTATTTCTAGTGTTAAAACAAAAGTAGAAGGTGTCCATGGTCTTACCCATGGTTCTGGGTTGGCGCCATGTTGGCACCAAATCTCCGGGCAACTGTTAGATATCCCTTCAATGGCAAATTTCCTATGAATCTCCTTAAATGACAAGAATTAACTGGAATTCACATTATAACGCGCTTGAATATACATTCATTGCTATGTTTGCAAAAACTAGGAATTTTTTCGAAAGCTGTCAATTTCCCTGCACATCATCATGTGTCACAAGTTGTACATATGTATTCCATCAGCATGTCACAAAATGTGACATTTATGATCAATGTGCATGTGACAAAATGTGACATCAACGCCCATCGAATGATGTGAACAAAATGGTGTCACAGATCCTAAGGTGTGGCGGCCCACACCCTGAAAACTGGTATTTCTCGAATAAAAATAGGTATTCCCATATTAGTGGCGGTGTGTCTTTTGTTGGTTAAAATGGCTGATGTTGAACAAATTCCTGTCATCTGTCTACATACCTTTTCCGTATGATATGAGGTCCAATTTCCTTATTAAATCATTTTCTGCAAATTCTCCTTCATCCTTGTCGTAGAACTTATTCAGTAAACTTAACAAATTACTTTGTCATAACAATGCAAATCAATCAAATTCCAAATTGCAGGCAATGGAAAGTATGAAGCTTCTAATGCGCTGACTTTTGTAGGATATCATCAAGGTAATGCAAATAAAATAAAAAATTCAATGATATCCATGGATCACTATTGATGGATGCATGCATAGAAATAAATTAACCCTCACTCATTCGAAAAAGTCCATTTCAGTACTCCCTGAACAATATCAGTGCCGTTCGATCGCTGCGCTCATCTTGCAATCTTGTCATGATATCGGTTCCTCGTACTAAAAAGCATAGACTTCTAAATTTTCTCTGGACAGATAGGTGAGCAAAATTGAAATCATTTTCTACATGTTCCAAGGCCAACCAGACAGTTGTGTTACAGCGAAGATCGAATGTGTAGCTAATCGAAGGGATAGATGAATTTTTTTGAAGTGTGTCTCTTGTACGATTCAATCTAATGCAAAATACCAAACATAATATGCCGCTGCTGGTTGTCAACCTAAATGCAATGAATAGTGTAACACCAATGCATTCCGCTACATAACAAGGAATTTTGAATCTGTTATAGTTAGTAAGAAAAGTAATATATCCCCCATCTAAACATTCCCGTCTTGCGTGACCTCTTCTTTCCACGAACCTGACGAATCAATGCCCACCAACGAAGGACATAGATCATTATCGCTTGAAAGAAAGTGAAAAAAATGAAAAAATGAAAGTGCAAAGAAGAAAAAATGAAAAAAAAAAGCGTAATCTAAAGGACAGTAGCAGTCCAAAAGTTCCTTTTATGTCTAAAATTCTTCTTCCAAACAACTACAAAAGTTGCGATTCGGCAGGGCCCCACGTTTTTAAATACATGATCCTGGCAATGGAAGCACACATTCCGGAAGATTCTTTGGAAATAGGATATTTGTCTAAAATTCTACAAGGAAAAAGCATTCTATCTGGGTTTGTGGATAATCTCATATAGCGATAATGGACATACAAAATGACGAATATAAGTTGAAATCTTCCCTTCAGCCGTCGTCTGCGAATGTTTCGCATCTATCACGTAGAGAGAAATCCATTCCCAGCAAACCACATATCATGTATCAATCAAGTTTTCACCAAAGTAATTAATTCTGCTGACTTTTTTTAATAATATCTGGATGACCACGTCAGTAGAAAGAAATTCGAAATCGTGATTCAGTTTATGTAATAACTTGGGAAAGCCTGAGAAGTTACTGGTGCAGTTACCAGTATGGACGGAAGATTAACGCTAGAAATCCCTACCAATATCATTGAACATGCTAAAGGAGACAATTTCGAGAGGAAAAGAGAACGCCAAAACCGATTACCCACACTTTAAATGTCCTGAAATCAAGAGGAACAGAAAACGGAGCTCCCTTCTTATATTTCAATGATATTCACATAATGATGAAGGACTCAATAAGCATTCCCAACCAGAGCAGTGACCACCTTCTGAGGAGGTTGGAAACAGAATATGGAGCGGTCCGACCTTGATGGAGACCCTTCTGAGAAAAATGACAAGTACTCGAGAAAGTGCAATCGGATTATTTTATATAAGTGTTTTTGACTGGAACAACGTCAAATGACTGGAGCAAAAATATTTTATCTCCTATAGCGTCATCCGCAACAGAGGAGTGAAAATAAAATTAAAAACAATTTCTCTTTATTGAAGTTTCATTGGACTCTGAGAAATGTATGATGATAGAATATCATGCAGTCAACCACAGAAAGATGAAATGTATCCAGGATGTAAATGCCTGCATGCAAGTGACTGGATTTCAATAAGAATCCTACTATTTGAGATGATGCCAGTGGTGCTATTTGAAATGCAAAAAAATGGTGATTCCCTGTAGTGAATGCACTGTCCAGAAAATATTAAGTTCGGCAATGCTCGACATCCCTGAAACTGCAAAAAAACTTTTGAATAAAATTTATCATGGGGGTCCAAACGCAATCTGTGCTTTCAGCCATATGCATTCCTTTGGTGGAGGGTATTTCTATTAGATCCAACTGAGTAAGTTTATCATAAGAGAAAATAGTTTTCTTGCTTTACAAAAATGAAAGGATGTTGCTCAGAATAGGCTATCGATATATCATGTTTCCACCTTGGTGACTGTCCGAATTACTTCTTCTCAAAATCTTGGTGTACCATGCGTACATTGAATCAGATTTTCCGAAAATTTCAATTAAATATTACAACAGCATCGCAAAGAAATTTTGTTTCCATGAACAATCTCATGATGCCTCATTCTGAGACTTATTGGAAGAAAAATCGCAAAAATTAGCTAATAACGCGCGAGAGCCCTAGCACATGTATTCAACGCAATAACCATTCATTCCTACATGCGATCCATTACTCCCAATGTACATAAATATAGACACAATACTGTGCTTTACCCTGCATTGTTCTGTGCAATACGTTCTCTAAAAATTTGATAACGCTTGATGACAGTCTATTTGGGCAGTAAGTCTAATTTTAGGATTGGCTGGCCTGCAACATGTATGGAGGCAAATTTCAACCTATCTGTCCCAGAAGAAATTTAGAAGTCTATGCTA
>CAJQUW010000935.1:0-45762 GCA_907163375.1 Prostheceraeus crozeri | reverse complement strand
GGCCAAAAATATTCTGCGCTACTGCACTGATTACCCAGAAAGGCCAAACTTAAGCTCACCACACCAGTCTACATCCACACTATCAGTTTCATTACCATAGCTATCAATGCCACTCTTCCACAGCAATTCAAATCCACAAAATCAGTCCACATTTCGATACTCAAATCCAAAAAAGCCAAAATATTCTGCGCTACTTCACCGATTACCCAAAAAAGCCAAACTTAAGCTCACCACACCAGTCTACATCCACACTATCAGTTTCATTACCATAGCTATCGATGCCACTTCTCCAGAGCAATTCAAATCCACAAAATCAGTCCACATTTCGATACTCAAATCCAAAAAAGCCAAAATATTCTGCGCTACCGCACCGATTACCCAAAAAAGCCAAACTTAAGCTCAACACACCAGTCTACATCCACACTATCAGTTTCATTACCATACCTATCGATGCCACTCCTCCACAGCAATATACATCCACAAAATCAGTCCACATTTCGATACTCAAGTCTAAAAAAGCCAAAATATTCTGCGCTACTGCCCTGATTATCCAAAAAAGCCAAACTTAAGCTCACCACACCAGTCTACATCCACACTATCAGTTTCATTACCATAGCTATCGATGCCACTCCTCCACAGCAATTCAAATCCACAAAATCAGTCCACATTTCGATACTCAAATCCAAAAAAGCCAAAATATTCTGCGCTACCGCACCGATTATCCAAAAAAGCCAAACTTAAGCTCACCACACCAGTCTACATCCACACTATCGGTTTCATTACCATAGCTATCGATGCCACTCCTCTAAAGCAATTCAAATCCACAAAATCAGTCCACATTTCGATACTCAAATCCAAAAAAGCCAAAATATTCTGCGCTACTGCACCGATTACCCAAAAAAGCCAAACTTAAGCTCACCACACCAGTCTACATCCACACTATCAGTTTCATTACCATAGCTATCGATGCCACTCCTCCACAGCAATTCAAATCCACAAAATCAGTCCACATTTCGATACTCAAATCCAAAAAAGCCAAAATATTCTGCGCTACTGCACCGATTACCCAAAAAAGCCAAACTTAAGCTCACCACACCAGTCTACATCCACACTATCAGTTTCATTACCATAGCTATCGATGCCACTCCTCCACAGCAATATACATCCACAAAATCAGTCCACATTTCGATACTCAAATCTAAAAAAGCCAAAATATTCTGCGCTACTGCACCGATTATCCAAAAAAGCCAAACTTAAGCTCACCACACCAGTCTACATCCACACTATCAGTTTCATTACCATAGCTATCGATGCCACTCCTCCACAGCAATTCAAATCCACAAAATCAGTCCACATTTCGATACTCAAATCCAAAAAAGCCAAAATATTCTGCGCTACTTCACCGATTACCCAAAAAAGCCAAACTTAAGCTCACCACACCAGTCTACATCCACACTATCAGTTTCATTACCATAGCTATCGATGCCACTCCTCCACAGCAATTCAAATCCACAAAATCAGTCCACATTTCGATACTCAAATCCAAAAAAGCCAAAACATTCTGCGCTACCGCACCGATTACCCAAAAAAGCCAAACTTAAGCTCACCACACCAGTCTACATCCACACTATCAGTTTCATTACCATAGCTATCAATGCCACTCCTCCAGAGCAATTCTAATCCACAAAATCAGTCCACATTTCGATACTCAAGTCTAAAAAAGCCAAAATATTCTGCGCTACTGCCCTGATTATCCAAAAAAGCCAAACTTAAGCTCACCACACCAGTCTACATCCACACTATCAGTTTCATTACCATAGCTATCGATGCCACTCCTCCACAGCAATTCAAATCTACAAAATCAGTCCACATTTCGATACTCAAATCCAAAAAAGCCAAAATATTCTGCGCTACTGCACTGATTGCCCAAAAAAGCCAAACTTAAACTCACCACACCAGTCTACATCCACACTATCAGTTTCATTACCATAGCTATCGATGCCACTCCTCCACAGCAATTCATATCCGCAAAATCAGTCCACATTTCGATACTCAAATCCAAAAAAGCCAAAATATTCTGCGCTACTGCACCGATTACCCAAAAAAGCCAAACTTAAGCTCACCACACCAGTCTACATCCACACTATCAGTTTCATTACCATAGCTATCAATGCCACTCCTCCACAGCAATTCAAATCCACAAAATCAGTCCACATTTCGATACTCAAATCCAAAAAAGCCAAAATATTCTGCGCTACTGCACCGATTACCCAAAAAAGCCAAACTTAAGCTCACCACACCAGTCTACATCCACACTATCAGTTTCATTACCATAGCTATCGATGCCACTCATCCTTGACCCGAAATGGGCAGCTTGCACCTCTTCCCCGAATGCCGTTGAATAGTTTTCGGAAAAATCGAAATGAATCAATAGATCCATCTCGCTCAGGTTTTCTCTGGCTTTTTGAATAGCTGCATATTGATGTTTGATTCTGAAAGCGTGTCCGGCAAATTCGTTGAGACTTTCTTGAAACATGTTTGACAACTTCGACCGCCGACTGATAATGCTCATATGGCTTTGTTGAAACATGACGAGGTCATCAGACTTTCTTTCCCATCTGTGAAAGCGAATAATAGCTGACTTCACTTTGCTGGCATCATAAGCTATTTTGTTGATGCACTGTTCGCATTTTCTGATGGCACATTGATAATCATTTTCTGTACTTATGATGCTTTGGAGAAGAACACTTCTCTCTCTACTTGATACAACGCGGTTGGCGTAGAGTGCGTCGATTAGGAGTTGTAGGTTTTCGCAACGCATGCAAAGACATAGATCGCGATTGTGCATGTCGGGCTTCTTCAGGTAGAAAACTTTGTTTGCGTAGGTGTAGAATGTTGATCTTCCGATAATGTTGCCATGTTCGCTGCAAAACTTCGAATACAAAATGTCCAGAGAGAAGTTCAAATACCTTTTCTGTTCGGTGCGGTCCCCTTTCTTCGCAATTTCCTTTTTGCCGGATGTCATTCTGGAGTTGTCATCTCTACATAAGAACTCTTCAATTTTCTGTGGATCCAACTTTGTTGAGCGCGGTGTTTTGTCATCGGCCATTCTGACTGTGCGATCAGACATATGAACTGCTTGTTGCAAGAGTGTCTTTCCTCCTCTTACTTCTTCGCAAGCCTTCTTGAGGACATTCTTATCTTTTGAAGTTTTCAAAGCTTTCATCATGCCATACTGCAATTTCAATGCGGTTGACATTGTTGGGTAGCCAGATTTCACGATCTTCTTCACATATCTATCCGGAGATGACACCGCAGTGGAATCTTTGATTTTCTCAAGCTTTCTCTGTAGTATAGTAACTCTCCTTCTCAATTTGATGTTGTCAAATTTCAAAAGATGAACTCGCTCCTCCAGGTATTTGTTTCTTCTCCGCAAAATTTTTAAGGTATATTTTTCTTTTTTTCTGTTCTCTTGCCGCTGCTGCTGTACTCTTGGAGCTGGCTGTGGAAATTTCAAGTACGCCAATCTCATGATTTGGATTAACTCTCTCCTCAATATGCGCGTTTTCCGATTGTTGCTCAGCATCAACCATTCTCCTATCTCCATCTGTCGTGTGGTGAACGATGTCTTCTGGACATTCATGTCCCGATGGACTAGGGTCACTCTTCTTTAAGCGATATGCATTTCTTCTGTTTCTGTTCATAGCACGCTTTTCTCTTGCTGACATATTCTGCTTCTTTTTTTCATAATATCTTTTTGCTGCAGTCTTTCGTCGTTCGGCATATGTTTCACTGTGCAGATTTTTCATTTTTGAAATATACTTATCGGAGCGTTCTTTCTGAGTTTTCTTGGGCATGTTTGTCACCTGAAATCAAAATGATGCAGGGCCTCTGTGGGAAGTTATATATCGCAGAATAGAAAAGTGATGATGGTATAATTAAGGCAGATATGCGCACAATAGTGCTTGCGATTGTAAAACAAGTACGTATGATTTTTTGGATACTTTTGGATACAGCAATTTGCTGGTGCATGATGCCATTATCATCATTTTTGTTAGAAAAGATATTGGCACTGCACCTCAGGATGATGTTAATATTTGATGCGATTTGCAATTTTCATGAAAAGATCAAAATTGTTATTGAACTGAAGGTAAGCCTATATGTAGGTTATCTTATCTGTTTGGCGATAAAGGATAATGAACTTTTAACGGGTAATTGCATGAGTTGTAGCGAGTATCAATTATTAAAAATAATTCAAAAATCAAAAAGGTTAGGGCTAGGGTAAAGTTAAAGCCCTATGGCATCAATGAAAATGTGGGGGGGGGGAACTGCACAAGAGCCAGATAAATTTTGTATTTTCATTATCGTTTACTTATTTAAACTTTTGCTGCATACTGCATATGATATACTTATATATCTACACATTTCAGTACGTGATATTCATCTATATTTCGTGACATTTACATGTACGTACTAAAGATTATTCTTATTGTTACTAGTTTTTGTGTATGAAAACCAAAAGCTGCGTACATGTAGCTTCCACTTACCTCATATGATGAAAGCGAAGGCAGCAGCGCAATGTAGTATCGATTCGTACGCAATTTCGACGATACGAGACAAGACAATGAACACACAGGTGATGGAATGTTGAGACGTCGCAATACCTTGGTCCAGCGTGAGTGGCTTCTATATGGAATGGGATGTCACGCGCGCGAACGCAATGGCAGCTAGCTTTTCTGCGAATGGTGAGAAAGGCTCTTGGGAGGATGAATAGGTTATGTAATTTTACGTGTACATAGGTTGTCCGAGGCTGGCTGGCATGATTGCTGAGATGCGCGTGCGACCATGGACACTAGAAGGGGCTGAGACAGCGGGAATCGCGCTCGCCTTTCCAACCATGCGGACCCACCTGGACCCCTTGTGACAGACGCACGTGTGTTCATACAATCTTACAAAGTGACAGTGGACCGAGGCGGGAGGCCATGTCGTGGTTCGCGTGGCTAAGATTATTGAGGAACCATCCTCCTCTAAAAGATATTGCATAATGAAACTTGGGGAACCTACAACTCGTGTGTAACTAGCAGAGAATATTCTATTGTGCTGCCACCAGGGCCCAAGTGATTGACTAATTGGATTTGGAGTCTGTTCACGCCTCTCATACATTCTTTAGACTCGAGATGAAGAAATCAATGTGATAGTAGAGATAAAGTGTTCATTGTTCGCTCATTGCATGATGTGCTGAAGTTGCGTCGCTTATTCTCTCCGCGTGGAATAAAGGGATATTAAACTTTCAGCTAATATTTCGTTATGATCTACATTTTCTTCGTTATGATCTACACAATTTTGGTTATGATCTACGTAGATCATAACGAAGTAGATCATAACGAAATTGTGGTCGTATCTTAGAAAAGATAATACTTAAGAAATTGCTGTGATTTAGGCAACTGTTGAAAAAGTATTGGATTTTTTCATATTTTTCGATAGAGCTATCAAACTTTATGCATTTGAAGTACTTTTTTGTCAATTTGAAATATAAGGCCGTAGATCATAACGAAATTTGTGGTTGGACAATAGTTTTTTCGAATGTTAAAGTTGATTTATTGGGCTTAAACAATTTCAGGATGCCTTAACAAATAGGATATTCTTAATCAGTGAAAAATTCTGCATCTATAGGTGGTGTAGGGTAAAGTTCAAACTTGTCCTTATTGTCTTGAGATTTGATAATGTGTACTGGACCCTTGAAAAAATGTACTTGTGAACATAGTAGGGAAAATTGACAAAATGCGCGCCTGAGGTCAGCAAATGATTTATATATCATCAAGTTATACATGTATGGATAGCTGATTTAATTCTACATCCTCCAGTGCAAATTTCAGTTTATGAATACGATTTTCATGGTGTATGGATAATGAACAAGAAGAACATAGATACAAAAAAAACAACCGCATTTTTGAGGTATGAGAAATTCAAATCGCAATTATATAGAAACAATAAATCATAGGATGATTCTGAAAGTTTTCTTGTGGTGGTGGATGGTCAGGCTCTCGCTGAAAAAAAATCGCTAATGATTTCGATAATTACAGCGGCGACAGGAACGGTTTTAGTGAGAAATATTTCTCATCCTGAAAACAGTCATTTAAAATGGATTTGCCCTTAAGCTCATCACACCAGTCTACATCCACACTATCAGTTTCATTACCATAGCTATCGATGCCACTCATCCACAGCAATCTAAATCCACAAAATCAGTCCACATTTCGATACTCAAATCCAAAAAAGCCATAATATTCTGCGCTACTGCACCGATTACCCAAAAAAGCCAAACTTAAGCTCACCACACCAGTCTACATCCACACTATCAGTTTCATTACCATAGCTATGGATGCCACTCCTCCACTGCAATTCAAATCCACAAAATCAGTCCACATTTCGATACTCAAATCCAAAACAGCCAACTCAAATCCAAAAATGCCAAAATATTCTGCGCTACTGCACCGATTACCCAAAAAAGCCAAACATAAGCTCACCACACCAGTCTACATCCACACTATCAGTTTCATTAACATGGCTACAGCTATCGATGCCACTCCTCCACAGCAATCTAAATCCACAAAATCAGTCCACATTTCGATACTCAAATCCAAAACAGCCAACTCAAATACAAAAAGGCCAAAATATTCTGCGCTACTGCACCGATTACCCAAAAAAGCCAAACTTAAGCTCACCACACCAGTCTACATCCACACTATCAGTTTCATTACCATGGCTACAGCTATCGATGCCACTCCTCCACAGCAATCTAAATCCACAAAATCAGTCCACATTTCGATACTCAAATCCAAAAAAGCCAACTCAAATCCAAAAAAGCCAAAATATTCTGCGCTACTGTACCGATTTTCCAAAAAAGCCAAACTTAAGCTCACCACACCAGTCTACATCCACACTATCAGTTTCATTACCATGGCTACAGCTATCGATGCCACTCCTCCACAGCAATTCAAATCCATAAATCAGTCCACATTTCGATACTCAAATCCAAAAAAGCCAAAATATTCTGCGCTACTGCACCGATTACCCAAAAAAGCCAAACTTAAGCTCACCACACCAGTCTACATCCACACTATCAGTTTCATTACCATGGTTACAGCTATCGATGCCACTCCTCCACAGCAATTCAAATCCACAAAATCAGTCCACATTTCGATACTCAAATCTAAAAAAGCCAAAATATTCTGCGCTACTGCACCGATTGCCCAAAAAAGCCAAACTTAAGCTCACCACACCAGTCTACATCCACACTATCAGTTTCATTACCAAGGCTACAGCTATCGATGCCACTCCTCCACAGCAATTCAAATCCACAAAATCAGTCCACATTTCGATACTCAAATCCAAAAAAGCCAAAATATTCTGCGCTACTGCACCGATTACCCAAAAAAGCCAAACTTAAGCTCACCACACCAGTCTACATCCACACTATCAGTTTCATTACCATGGCTACAGCTATCGATGCCACTCCTCCACAGCAATTCAAATCCACAAAATCAGTCCACATTTCGATACTCAAATCCAAAAAAGCCTAAATATTCTGCGCTACTGCACCGATTACCCAAAAAAGCCAAACTTAAGCTCACCACACCAGTCTACATCCACACTATCAGTTTCATTACCATGGCTACAGCTATCGATGCCACTCCTCCACAGCAATTCAAATCCACAAAATCAGTCCACATTTCGATACTCAAATCCAAAAAAGCCTAAATATTCTGCGCTACTGCACCGATTACCCAAAAAAGCCAAACTTAAGCTCACCACACCAGTCTACATCCACACTATCAGTTTCATTACCATGGCTAGTGCTATCGATGCCACTCCTCCACAGCAATTCAAATCCACAAAATCAGTCCACATTTCGATACTCAAATCCAAAAAAGCCAAAATATTCTGCGCTACTGCACCGATTACCCAAAAAAGCCAAACTTAAGCTTACCACACCAGTCTACATCCACACTATCAGTTTCATTACCATGGCTACAGCTATCGATGCCACTCCTCGACAGCAATTCAAATTCATAAATCAGTCCACATTTCGATACTCAAATCCAAAAAAAGCCAAAATATTCTGCGCTACTGCACCGATTACCCAAAAAAGCCAAACTTAAGCTCACCACACCAGTCTACATCCACACTATCAGTTTCATTACCATAGCTATCGATGCCACTCCTCCACAGCAATTCAAATCCACAAAATCAGTCCACATTTCGATACTCAAATCCAAAAAAGCCTAAATATTCTGCGCTACTGCACCGATTACCCAAAAAAGCCAAACTTAAGCTCACCACACCAGTCTACATCCACACTATCAGTTTCAATACCATAGTTATCGATGCCACTCTTCCACATCAATTCAAATCCACAAAATCAGTCCACATTTCGATACTCAAATCCAAAAAAAGCCAAAATATTCTGCGCTACTCTACCGATTACGCAAAAAAGCCAAACTTAAGCTCACCACACCAGTCTACATCCATACTATCAGTTTCATTACCATGGCTACAGCTATCGATGCCACTCCTCCACAGCAATTCAAATCCACAAAATCAGTCCACATTTCGATACTCAAATCCAAAAAGGCCAAAATATTCTGGGCTACTGCACCGATTACCCAAAAAAGCCAAACTTAAGCTCACCACACCAGTCTACATCCACACTATCAGTTTCATTACCATGGCTACAGCTATCGATGCCACTCCTCCACAGCAATTCAAATCCACAAAATCAGTCCACATTTCGATACTCAAATCTAAAAAAGCCAAAATATTCTGCGCCACTGCACCGATTGCCCAAAAAAGCCAAACTTAAGCTCACCACACCAGTCTACATCCACACTATCAGTTTCATTACCATAGCTATCGATGCCACTCCTCTACAGCAATTCAAATCCACAAAATCAGTCCACATTTCGATACTCAAATCCAAAAAAGCCAAAATATTCTGCGCTACTGCACCGATTACCCAAAAACCCAAACTTAAGCTCACCACACCAGTCTACATCCACACTATTAGTTTCATTACCATAGCTATCGATGCCACTCCTCCACAGCAATTCAAATCCACAAAATCAGTCCACATTTCGATACTCAAATCCAAAAAAGCCAAAATATTCTGCGCTACTGCACCGATTACCCAAAAAAGCCAAACTTAAGCTTACCACACCAGTCTACATCCACACTATCAGTTTCATTACCATAGCTATCGATGCCACTCCTCCACAGCAATTCAAATCCACAAAATCAGTCCACATTTCGATACTCAAATCCAAAAAAGCCAAAATATTC
The DNA here is from genome assembly GCA_907163375.1 of Prostheceraeus crozeri. Lineage (NCBI taxonomy): Eukaryota > Metazoa > Platyhelminthes > Polycladida > Euryleptidae > Prostheceraeus > Prostheceraeus crozeri. The sequence goes on along the minus strand of CAJQUW010000935.1, from coordinate 36,423 downwards.
TGCGCTACTGCACCGATTGCCAAAAAAGACAAACTTAAGCTCACCACACCAGTCTAAATCCACACTATCAGTTTCATTACCATAGCTATCGATGCCACTCCTCCACAGCAATTCAAATCCACAAAATCAGTCCACATTTCGATACTCAAATCCAAAAAAGCCAAAATATTCTGCGCTACTGCACCGATTACCCAAAAAAGCCAAACTTAAGCTCACAACACCAGTCTACATCCACACTATCAGTTTCACTACCATAGCTATCGATGCCACTCCTCCACATCTATTCAAATCCACAAAATCAGTCCACATTTCGAAACTCAAATCCAAAAAAGCCAAAATATTCTGCGCTACTGCACCGATTACCCAAAAAAGCCAAACTTAAGCTCACAACACCAGTCTACATCCACACTATCAGTTTCACTACCATAGCTATCGATGCCACTCCTCCACATCAATTCAAATCCACAAAATCAGTCCACATTTCGATACTCAAATCCAAAAAAGCCAAAATATTCTGCGCTACTGCACCGATTACCCAAAAAAGCCAAACTTAAGCTCACCACACCAGTCTACATCCACACTATCAGTTTCATTACCATGGCTACAGCTATCGATGCCACTCCTCCACAGCAATTCAAATCAATAAATCAGTCCACATTTCGATACTCAAATCCAAAAAGGCCAAAATATTCTGCGCTACTGCACCGATTACCCAAAAAAGCCAAACTTAAGCTCACCACACCAGTCTACATCCACACTATCAGTTTCATTACCATGGCTACAGCTATCGATGCCACTCCTCTAAAGCAATTCAAATCCACAAAATCAGTCCACATTTCGATACTCAAATCTAAAAAAGCCAAAATATTCTGCGCTACTGCACCGATTACCCAAAAAGCCAAACTTAAGCTCACCACACCAGTCTACATCCACACTATCAGTTTCATTACCATAGCTATCGATGCCACTCCTCTACAGCAATTCAAATCCACAAAATCAGTCCACATTTCGATACTCAAATCCAAAAAAGCCAAAATATTCTGCGCTACTGCACCGATTACCCAAAAAAGCCAAACTTAAGCTCACCACACCAGTCTACATCCACACTATCAGTTTCATTACCATGGCTACAGCTATCGATGCCACTCCTCGACAGCAATTCAAATTCATAAATCAGTCCACATTTCGATACTCAAATCCAAAAAAAGCCAAAATATTCTGCGCTACTGCACCGATTACCCAAAAAAGCCAAACTTAAGCTCACCACACCAGTCTACATCCACACTATCAGTTTCATTACCATAGCTATCGATGCCACTCATCCACAGCAATCTAAATCCACAAAATCAGTCCACATTTCGATACTCAAATCCAAAAAAGCCAAAATATTCTGCGCTACTGTACCGATTTTCAAAAAAAACACAAACTTAAGCTCACCACACCAGTCTACATCCACACTATCAGTTTCATTACCATGGCTACAGCTATCGATGCCACTCCTCCACAGCAATTCAAATCCACAAAATCAGTCCACATTTCGATACTCAAATCTAAAAAAGCCAAAATAGTCTGCGCCACTGCACCGATTGCCCAAAAAAGCCAAACTTAAGCTCACCACACCAGTCTACATCCACACTATCAGTTTCATTACCATAGCTATCGATGCCACTCCTCTACAGCAATTCAAATCCACAAAATCAGTCCACATTTCGATACTCAAATCCAAGAAAAACGCCAAAATATTCTGCGCTACTGCACCGATTACCCGAAAAAGCCAAACCTATCCTCACCACAGCGGTCTACATCCACACCATCAGTTTCATTACCATAGCTATCGATGCCACTACTCCACAGCAACTCAAATCGACAAAATCAGTCCACATTTCGATACTCAAATTCAAGAAAAAAGCCAAAATATTCTGCGCTACTGCACGGATTACCCAAAAATGCCAAACGTAACCTCAGCACACCAGTCTACATCCACACTATCAGCTTCATTACCATGGCTACAGCTATCGATGCCACTCCTCCACAGCAATTCAAATCCACAAAATCAGTCCACATTTCGATACTCAAATCCAAAAAAGCCAAAATATTCTGCGCTACTGCACCGATTACCCAAAAAAGCCAAACTTAAGCTCACACAGCAGTCTACATCCACACTATCAGTTTCATTACCATGGCTACAGCTATCGATGCCACTCCTCCACAGCAATTCAAATCCACAAAATCAGTCCACATTTCGATACTCAAATCCAAAAAAGCCAAAATATTCTGCGCTACTGCACCGATTACCCAAAAAAGCCAAACTTAAGCTCACCACACCAGTCTACATCCACACTATCAGTTTCACTACCATAGCTATCGATGCCACTCCTCCACAGCTATTCAAATCCACAAAATCAGTCCACATTTCGATACTCAAATCTAAAAAAGCCAAAATATTCTGCGCTACTGCACCGATTACCCAAAAAAGCCAAACTTAAGCTCACAACACCAGTCTACATCCACACTATCAGTTTCATTACCATGGCTATCGATGCCACTCCTCCACAGCTATTCAAATCCACAAAATCAGTCCACATTTCGATACTCAAATCCAAAAAAGCCAAAATATTCTGCGCTACTGCACCGATTACCCAAAAAAGCCAAACTTAAGCTCACAACACCAGTCTACATCCACACTATCAGTTTCATTACCATAGCTATCGATGCCACTCCTCGACAGCAATTCAAATTCATAAATCAGTCCACATTTCGATACTCAAATCCAAAAAAAGCCAAAATATTCTGCGCTACTGCACCGATTACCCAAAAAAGCCAAACTTAAGCTCACCACACCAGTCTACATCCACACTATCAGTTTCATTACCATAGCTATCGATGCCACTCATCCACAGCAATTCAAATCCACAAAATCAGTCCACATTTCGATACTCAAATCCAAAAAAGCCAAAATATTCTGCGCTACTGCACCGATTACCCAAAAAAGCCAAACTTAAGCTCACCACACCAGTCTACATCCACACTATCAGTTTCATTACCATAGCTATCGATGCCACTCATCCACAGCAATCTAAATCCACAAAATCAGTCCACATTTCGATACTCAAATCCAAAAAAGCCTAAATATTCTGCGCTACTGCACCGATTACCCAAAAAAGCCAAACTTAAGCTCACAACACCAGTCTACATCCACACTATCAGTTTCACTACCATGGTACACAGCTATCGATGCCACTCCTCCACAGCTATTCAAATCCACAAAATCAGTCCACATTTCGATACTCAAATCCAAAAAAGCCAAAATATTCTGCGCTACTGCACCGATTACCCAAAAAAGCCAAACTTAAGCTCACCACACCAGTCTACATCCACACTATCAGTTTCAATACCATAGCTATCGATGCCACTCCTCCACAGCAATTCAAATCCACAAAATCAGTCCACATTTGGATACTCAAATCCAAAAAAGCCAAAATATTCTGCGCTACTGCACCGATTACCCAAAAAAGCCAAACTTAAGCTCACCACACCAGTCTACATCCACACTATCAGTTTCATTACCATAGCTATCGATGCCACTCATCCACAGCAATCTAAATCCACAAAATCAGTCCACATTTCGATACTCAAATCCAAAAAAGCCTAAATATTCTGCGCTACTGCACCGATTACCCAAAAAAGCCAAACTTAAGCTCACCACACCAGTCTACATCCACACTATCAGTTTCATTACCATGGCTACAGCTATCGATGCCACTCCTCCACAGCAATTCAAATCCACAAAATCAGTCCACATTTCGATACTCAAATCTAAAAAAGCCAAAATAGTCTGCGCCACTGCACCGATTGCCCAAAAAAGCCAAACTTAAGCTCACCACACCAGTCTACATCCACACTATCAGTTTCAATACCATAGCTATCGATGCCACTCCTCTACAGCAATTCAAATCCACAAAATCAGTCCACATTTGGATACTCAAATCCAAAAAAGCCAAAATATTCTGCGCTACTGCACCGATTACCAAAAAAAGCCAAACTTAAGCTCACCACACCAGTCTACATCCACACTATCAGTTTCATTACCATAGCTATCGATGCCACTCCTCCACAGCAATTCAAATCCACAAAATCAGTCCACATTTCGATACTCAAATCCAAAAAAAGCCAAAATATTCTGCGCTACTGCACCGATTACCCAAAAAAGCCAAACTTAAGCTCACCACACCAGTCTACATCCACACTATCAGTTTCATTACCATGGCTACAGCTATCGATGCCACTCCTCCACAGCAATTCAAATCCACAAAATCAGTCCACATTTCGATACTCAAATCCAAAAAAGCCAAAATATTCTGCGCTACTGCACCGATTACCCAAAAAAGCCAAACTTAAGCTCACCACACCAGTCTACATCCACACTATCAGTTTCATTACCATGGCTACAGCTATCGATGCCACTCCTCCACAGCAATATACATCCACAAAATCAGTCCACATTTCGATACTCAAATCTAAAAAGGCCAAAATATTCTGCGCTACTGCACCGATTACCCAAAAAAGCCAAACTTAAGCTCACCACACCAGTCTACATCCACACTATCAGTTTCATTACCATGGCTACAGCTATCGATGCCACTCCTCTAAAGCAATTCAAATCCACAAAATCAGTCCACATTTCGATACTCAAATCTAAAAAAGCCAAAATATTCTGCGCCACTGCACCGATTACCCAAAAAAGCCAAACTTAAGCTCACCACACCAGTCTACATCCACACTATCAGTTTCATTACCATGGCTATCGATGCCACTCCTCCACAGCAATTCAAATCCACAAAATCAGTCCACATTTCGATACTCAAATCCAAAAAAGCCAAAATATTCTGCGCTACTGCACCGATTACCCAAAAAAGCCAAACTTAAGCTCACCACACCAGTCTACATCCACACTATCAGTTTCATTACCATGACTACAGCTATCGATGCCACTCCTCCACAGCAATTCAAATCCACAAAATCAGTCCACATTTCGATACTCAAATCCAAAAAAAGCCAAAATATTCTGCGCTACTGCACCGATTACCCAAAAAAGCCAAACTTAAGCTCACCACACCAGTCTACATCCACACTATCAGTTTCATTACCATAGCTATCGATGCCACTCATCCACAGCAATTCAAATCCACAAAATCAGTCCACATTTCGATACTCAAATCCAAAAAAAGCCAAGATATTCTGCGCTACTGCACCGATTACCCAAAAAAAGCAACACTTAACCTGACCACACCAGTCTACATCCACACTATCAGTTTCATTACCATACCTATCGATGCCACTCCTCCACAGCAATTCAAATCCACAAAATCAGTCCACATTTCGATACTCAAATCCAAAAAAGCCTAAATATTCTGCGCTACTGCACCGATTACCCAAAAAAGCCAAACTTAAGCTCACCACACCAGTCTACATCCACACTATCAGTTTCATTACCATGGCTACAGCTATCGATGCCACTCCTCCACAGCAATTCAAATCCACAAAATCAGTCCACATTTCGATACTCAAATCCAAAATATCCAAACTATACTGCGCTACTGCACCGATTGCCCAAAAAAGCCAAACTTAAGCTCACAACACCAGTCTACATCCACACTATCAGTTTCACTACCATAGCTATCGATGCCACTCCTCCACAGCTATTCAAATCCACAAAATCAGTCCACATTTCCATACTCAAATCCAAAAAAGCAAAATATTCTGCGCTACTGCACCGATTACCCAAAAAAGCCAAACTTAAGCTCACCACACCAGTCTACATCCACACTATCAGTTTCATTACCATAGCTATCGATGCCACTCATCCACAGCAATTCAAATCCACAAAATCAGTCCACATTTCGATACTCAAATCCAAAAAAGCCAAAATATTCTGCGCTACTGCACCGATTACCCAAAAAAGCCAAACTTAAGCTCACCACACCAGTCTACATCCACACTATCAGTTTCATTACCATAGCTATCGATGCCACTCATCCACAGCAATCTAAATCCACAAAATCAGTCCACATTTCGATACTCAAATCCAAAAAAGCCTAAATATTCTGCGCTACTGCACCGATTACCCAAAAAAGCCAAACTTAAGCTCACCACACCAGTCTACATCCACACTATCAGTTTCATTACCATGGCTACAGCTATCGATGCCACTCCTCCACAGCAATCAAATCACAAAATCAGTCCACATTTCGATACTCAAATCTAAAAAAAGCCAAAATATTCTGCGCTACTGCACCTTTTACCAAAAAAGCCAAACTTAAGCTCACAACACCAGTCTACATCCACACTATCAGTTTCATTACCATAGCTATCGATGCCACTCCTCCACAGCTATTCAAATCCACAAAATCAGTCCACATTTGGATACTCAAATCCAAAAAAGCCAAAATATTCTGCGCTACTGCACCGATTACCCAAAAAAGCCAAACTTAAGCTCACAACACCAGTCTACATCCACACTATCAGTTTCATTACCATAGCTATCGATGCCACTCATCCACAGCAATCTAAATCCACAAAATCAGTCCACATTTCGATACTCAAATCCAAAAAAGCCTAAATATTCTGCGCTACTGCACCGATTACCCAAAAAAGCCAAACTTAAGCTCACCACACCAGTCTACATCCACACTATCAGTTTCATTACCATAGCTATCGATGCCACTCCTCCACAGCAATTCAAATCCACAAAATCAGTCCACATTTCGATACTCAAATCCAAAAAAGCCAAAATAGTCTGCGCTACTGCACCGATTACCCAAAAAAGCCAAACTTAAGCTCACAACACCAGTCTACATCCACACTATCAGTTTCACTACCATAGCTATCGATGCCACTCCTCCACAGCTATTCAAATCGACAAAATCAGTACACACCTCGATACTCAATTCCAAAAAAAGCCAAAATATTCTGCGCTACTGCACCGATTACCCAAAAAAGCCAAACTTAAGCTCCACCACACCAGTCTACATCCACACTATCAGTTTCATTACCATGGCTACAGCTATCGATGCCACTCCTCCACAGCAATTCAAATCCACAAAATCAGTCCACATTTCGATACTCAAATCCAAAAAAGCCAAAATATTCTGCGCTACTGCACCGATTACCAAAAAAAGCCAAACTTAAGCTCACCACACCAGTCTACATCCACACTATCAGTTTCATTACCATGGCTACAGCTATCGATGCCACTCCTCCACAGCAATTCAAATCCACAAAATCAGTCCACATTTCGATACTCAAATCCAAAAAAGCCAAAATTTCTGCGCTACTGCACGATTACCCAAAAAAGCCAAACTTAAGCTCACCACACCAGTCTACATCCACACTATCAGTTTCATTACCATGGCTACAGCTATCGATGCCACTCCTCCACAGCAATTCAAATCCACAAAATCAGTCCACATTTCGATACTCAAATCCAAAAAAACCAAAATATTCTGCGCTACTGCACCGATTACCCAAAAAAGCCAAACTTAAGCTCACCACACCAGTCTACATCCACACTTTCAGTTTCACTACCATAGCTATCGATGCCACTCCTCCACAGCTATTCAAATCCACAAAATCAGTCCACATTTCCATATTCAAATCCAAAAAAGCCAAAATATTCTGCGCTACTGCACCGATTACCCAAAAAAGCCAAACTTAAGCTCACCACACCAGTCTACATCCACACTATCAGTTTCATTACCATGGCTATCGATGCCACTCCTCCACAGCAATTCAAATCCACAAAATCAGTCCACATTTCGATACTCAAATCCAAAAAAGCCAAAATATTCTGCGCTACTGCACCGATTACCCAAAAAAGCCAAACTTAAGCTCACCACACCAGTCTACATCCACACTATCAGTTTCATTACCATAGCTATCGATGCCACTCCTCCACAGCAATTCAAATCCACAAAATCAGTCCACATTTCGATACTCAAATCCAAAAAAGCCAAAATATTCTGCGCTACTGCACCGATTACCCAAAAAAGCCAAACTTAAGCTCACCACACCAGTCTACATCCACACTATCAGTTTCATTACCATAGCTATCGATGCCACTCCTCCACAGCAATTCAAATCCACAAAAACAGTCCACATTTCGATACTCAAATCCAAAAAAGCCAAAATATTCTGCGCTACTGCACCGATTACCCAAAAAAGCCAAACTTAAGCTCACCACACCAGTCTACATCCACACTATCAGTTTCATTACCATAGCTATCGATGCCACTCATCCACAGCAATCTAAATCCACAAAATCAGTCCACATTTCGATACTCAAATCCAAAAAAGCCAAAATATTCTGCGCTACTGCACCGATTACCCAAAAAAGCCAAACTTAAGCTCACCACACCAGTCTACATCCACACTATCAGTTTCATTACCATGGCTACAGCTATCGATGCCACTCCTCCACAGCAATTCAAATCCACAAAATCAGTCCACATTTCGATACTCAAATCTAAAAAAGCCAAAATATTCTGCGCTACTGCACCGATTGCCCAAAAAAGCCAAACTTAACCTCACCACACCAGTCTACATCCACACTATCAGTTTCAATACCATAGCTATCGATGCCACTCCTCCACAGCAATTCAAATCCACAAAATCAGTCCACATTTCGATACTCAAATCCAAAAAAGCCAAAATATTCTGCGCTACTGCACCGATTACCCAAAAAAGCCAAACTTAAGCTCACCACACCAGTCTACATCCACACTATCAGTTTCATTACCATAGCTATCGATGCCACTCCTCCACAGCAATTCAAATCCACAAAATCAGTCCACATTTCGATACTCAAATCCAAAAAAAGCCAAAATATTCTGCGCTACTGCACCGATTACCCAAAAAAGCCAAACTTAAGCTCACCACACCAGTCTACATCCACACTATCAGTTTCATTACCATGGCTACAGCTATCGATGCCACTCCTCCACAGCAATTCAAATCCACAAAATCAGTCCACATTTCGATACTCAAATCCAAAAAAGCCAAAATATTCTGCGCTACTGCACCGATTACCCAAAAAAGCCAAACTTAAGCTCACCACACCAGTCTAAATCCACACTATCAGTTTCATTACCATGGCTACAGCTATCGATGCCACTCCTCCACAGCAATTCAAATCCACAAAATCAGTCCACATTTCGATACTCAAATCAAAAAAAAGCCAAAATATTCTGCGCTACTGCACCGATTACCCAAAAAAGCCAAACTTAAGCTCACCACACCAGTCTACATCCACACTATCAGTTTCATTACCTTAGCTATCGATGCCACTCCTCCACAGCAATTCAAATCCACAAAATCAGTCCACATTTCGATACTCAAATCCAAAAAAGCCAAAATATTCTGCGCTACTGCACCGATTACCCAAAAAAGCCAAACTTAAGCTCACCACACCAGTCTACATCCACACTATCAGTTTCATTACCATGGCTACAGCTATCGATGCCACTCCTCCACAGCAATTCAAATCCACAAAATCAGTCCACATTTCGATACTCAAATCCAAAAAAGCCAAAATATTCTGCGCTACTGCACCGATTACCCAAAAAAGCCAAACTTAAGCTCACCACACCAGTCTACATCGACACTATCAGTTTCATTACCATAGCTATCGATGCCACTCCTCCACAGCAATTCAAATCCACAAAATCAGTCCACATTTCGATACTCAAATCCAAAAAAGCCAAAATATTCTGCGCTGCTGCACCGATTACCCAAAAAAGCCAAACTTAAGCTCACCACACCAGTCTACATCCACACTATCAGTTTCATTACCATGGCTACAGCTATCGATGCCACTCCTCCACAGCAATTCAAATCCACAAAATCAGTCCACATTTCGATACTCAAATCCAAAAAAAACCAAAATATTCTGCGCTACTGCACCGATTACCCAAAAAAGCCAAACTTAAGCTCACCACACCAGTCTACATCCACACTATCAGTTTCATTACCATGGCTACAGCTATCGATGCCACTCCTCCACAGCAATTCAAATCCACAAAATCAGTCCACATTTCGATACTCAAATCCAAAAAAGCCAAAATATTCTGCGCTACTGCACCGATTACCCAAAAAAGCCAAACTTAAGCTCACCACACCAGTCTACATCCACACTATCAGTTTCATTACCATGGCTACAGCTATCGATGCCACTCCTCCACAGCAATTCAAATCCACAAAATCAGTCCACATTTCGATACTCAAATCCAAAAAAGCCAAAATATTCTGCGCTACTGCACCGATTACCCAAAAAAGCCAAACTTAAGCTCACCACACCAGTCTACATCCACACTATCAGTTTCATTACCATGGTACAGCTATCGATGCCACTCTCCACAGCAATTCAAATCCACAAAATCAGTCCACATTTCGATACTCAAATCCAAAAAAGCCAAAATATTCTGCGCTACTGCACCGATTACCCAAAAAAGCCAAACTTAAGCTCACCACACCAGTCTACATCCACACTATCAGTTTCATTACCATAGCTATCGATGCCACTCCTCCACAGCAATTCAAATCCACAAAATCAGTCCACATTTCGATACTCAAATCCAAAAAAGCCAAAATATTCTGCGCTACTGCACCGATTACCCAAAAAAGCCAAACTTAAGCTCACCACACCAGTCTACATCCACACTATCAGTTTCATTACCATGGCTACAGCTATCGATGCCACTCCTCCACAGCAATTCAAATCCACAAAATCAGTCCACATTTCGATACTCAAATCCAAAAAAGCCAAAATATTCTGCGCTACTGCACCGATTACCCAAAAAAGCCAAACTTAAGCTCACCACACCAGTCTACATCCACACTATCAGTTTCATTACCATAGCTATCGATGCCACTCCTCCACAGCAATCTAAATCCACAAAATCAGTCCACATTTCGATACTCAAATCCAAAAAAAGCCAAAATATTCTGCGCTACTGCACCGATTACCCAAAAAAGCCAAACTTAAGCTCACCACACCAGTCTACATCCACACTATCAGTTTCATTACCATAGCTATCGATGCCACTCCTCCACAGCAATTCAAATCCACAAAATCAGTCCACTTTTCGATACTCAAATCCAAAAAGGCCAAAATATTCTGCGCTACTTCACCGATTACCCAAAAAAGCCAAACTTAAGCTCACCACACCAGTCTACATCCACACTATCAGTTTCATTACCATGGCTACAGCTATCGATGCCACTCCTCCACAGCAATTCAAATCCACAAAATCAGTCCACATTTCGATACTCAAATCCAAAAAAGCCAAAATATTCTGCGCTACTGCACCGATTACCCAAAAAAGCCAAACTTAAGCTCACCACACCAGTCTACATCCACACTATCAGTTTCATTACCATAGCTATCGATGCCACTCCTCCACAGCAATTCAAATCCACAAAATCAGTCCACATTTCGATACTCAAATCCAAAAAGGCCAAAATATTCTGCGCTACTGCACCGATTACCCAAAAAAGCCAAACTTAAGCTCACCACACCAGTCTAAATCCACACTATCAGTTTCATTACCATGGCGACAGCTATCGATGCCACTCCTCCACAGCAATTCAAATCCACAAAATCAGTCCACATTTCGATACTCAAATCCAAAAAAGCCAAAATATTCTGCGCTACTGCACCGATTACCCAAAAAAGCCAAACTTAAGCTCACCACACCAGTCTAAATCCACACTATCAGTTTCATTACCATGGATACAGCTATCGATGCACTCCTCCACAGCAATTCAAATCACAAAATCAGTCCACATTTCGATACTCAAATCCAAAAAAGCCAAAATATTCTGCGCTACTGCACCGATTACCCAAAAAAGCCAAACATAAGCTCACCACACCAGTCTACATCCACACTATCAGTTTCATTACCATAGCTATCGATGCCACTCCTCCACAGCAATTCAAATCCACAAAATCAGTCCACATTTCGATACTCAAATCCAAAAAAAGCCAAAATATTCTGCGCTACTGCACCGATTACCCAAAAAAGCCAAACTTAAGCTTACCACACCAGTCTACATCCACACTATCAGTTTCATTACCATAGCTATCGATGCCACTCCTCCACAGCAATTCAAATCCACAAAATCAGTCCACATTTCGATACTCAAATCCAAAAAAGCCAAAATATTCTGCGCTACTGCACCGATTACCCAAAAAAGCCAAACATAAGCTCACCACACCAGTCTACATCCACACTATCAGTTTCATTACCATGGCTACAGCTATCGATGCCACTCCTCCACAGCAATTCAAATCCACAAAATCAGTCCACATTTCGATACTCAAATCCAAAAAAGCCAAAATATTCTGCGCTACTGCACCGATTACCCAAAAAAGCCAAACTTAAGCTTACCACACCAGTCTACATCCACACTATCAGTTTCATTACCATGGCTACAGCTATCGATGCCACTCCTCCACAGCAATTCAAATCCATAAATCAGTCCACATTTCGATACTCAAATCCAAAAAAAGCCAAAATATTCTGCGCTACTGCACCGATTACCCAAAAAAGCCAAACTTAAGCTCACCACACCAGTCTACATCCACACTATCAGTTTCATTACCATGGCTACAGCTATCGATGCCACTCCTCCACAGCAATTCAAATCCACAAAATCAGTCCACATTTCGATACTCAAATCCAAAAAAGCCAAAATATTCTGCGCTACTGCACCGATTACCCAAAAAAGCCAAACTTAAGCTCACCACACCAGTCTACATCCACACTATCAGTTTCATTACCATAGCTATCGATGCCACTCCTCCACAGCAATTCAAATCCACAAAATCAGTCCACATTTCGATACTCAAATCCAAAAAAGCCAAAATATTCTGCGCTACTGCACCGATTACCCAAAAAAGCCAAACTTAAGCTCACCACACCAGTCTATAACCACACTATCAGTTTCATTTACCATGGCTCAAGCTATCGATGCCACTCCTACACAGCAATTCAAATCCACAAAATCAGTCCACATTTCGATACTCAAATCCAAAAAAGCCAAAATATTCTGCGCTACTGCACCGATTACCCAAAAAAGCCAAAACTTAAGCTCACAACACCAGTCTACATCCACACTATCAGTTTCACTACCATAGCTATCGATGCCACTCCTCCACAGCAATTCAAATCCACAAAATCAGTCCACATTTCGATACTCAAATCCAAAAAAGCCAAAATATTCTGCGCTACTGCACCGATTACCCAAAAAAGCCAAACTTAAGCTCACCACACCAGTCTACATCCACACTATCAGTTTCATTACCATGGTACAGCTATCGATGCCACTTCCTCCACAGCAATTCAAATCCACAAATCAGTCCACATTTCGATACTCAAATCCAAAAAAGCCAAAATATTCTGCGCTACTGCACCGATTACCCAAAAAAGCCAAACTTAAGCTCACAACACCAGTCTACATCCACACTATCAGTTTCATTACCATAGCTATCGATGCCACTCCTCCACAGCAATTAAAATCCACAAAATCAGTCCACATTTCGATACTCAAATCCAAAAAAGCCAAAATATTCTGCGCTACTGCACCGATTACCCAAAAAAGCCAACTTAAGCTCACCACACCAGTCTACATCCACACTATCAGTTTCATTACCATGGGTACAGCTATCGATGCCACTCCTCCACAGCTATTCAAATCCACAAAATCAGTCCACATTTCCATACTCAAATCCAAAAAAGCCAAAATATTCTGCGCTACTGCACCGATTACCCAAAAAAGCCAAACTTAAGCTCACAACATCAGTCTCCATCCACACTATCAGTTTCACTACCATAGCTATCGATGCCACTCCTCCACAGCTATTCAAATCCACAAAATCAGTCCACATTTCGATACTCAAATCCAAAAAGGCCAAAATATTCTGCGCTACTGCACCGATTACCCAAAAAAGCCAAACTTAAGCTCACCACACCAGTCTAAATCCACACTATCAGTTTCATTACCATAGCTATCGATGCCACTCCTCCACAGCTATTCAAATCCACAAAATCAGTCCACATTTCGATACTCAAATCCAAAAAAGCCAAAATATTCTGCGCTACTGCACCGATTACCCAAAAAAGCCAAACTTAAGCTCACCACACCAGTCTACATCCACACTATCAGTTTCATTACCATAGCTATCGATGCCACTCCTCCACAGCAATTCAAATCCACAAAATCAGTCCACATTTCGATACTCAAATCCAAAAAAAGCCAAAATATTCTGCGCTACTGCACCGATTACCCAAAAAAGCCAAACTTAAGCTCACCACACCAGTCTAAATCCACACTATCAGTTTCATTACCATGGCTACAGCTATCGATGCCACTCCTCCACAGCAATTCAAATCCACAAAATCAGTCCACATTTCGATACTCAAATCCAAAAAGGCCAAAATATTCTGCGCTACTGCACCGATTACCCAAAAAAGCCAAACTTAAGCTCACCACACCAGTCTACATCCACACTATCAGTTTCATTACCATAGCTATCGATGCCACTCCTCCACAGCAATTCAAATCCACAAAATCAGTCCACATTTCGATACTCAAATCCAAAAAAGCCAAAATATTCTGCGCTACTGCACCGATTACCAAAAAAAGCCAAACTTAAGCTCACCACACCAGTCTACATCCATACTATCAGTTTCATTACCATAGCTATCGATGCCACTCCTCTACAGCAATTCAAATCCACAAAATCAGTCCACATTTCGATACTCAAATCCAAAAAAGCCAAAATATTCTGCGCTACTGCACCGATTACCCAAAAAAGCCAAACTTAAGCTCACCACACCAGTCTACATCCACACTATCAGTTTCATTACCATGGCTACAGCTATCGATGCCACTCCTCCACAGCAATTCAAATCCACAAAATCAGTCCACATTTCGATACTCAAATCCAAAAAAGCCAAAATATTCTGCGCTACTGCACCGATTACCCAAAAAAGCCAAACTTAAGCTTACCACACCAGTCTACATCCACACTATCAGTTTCATTACCATAGCTATCGATGCCACTCCTCCACAGCAATTCAAATCCACAAAATCAGTCCACATTTCGATACTCAAATCCAAAAAAGCCAAAATATTCTGCGCTACTGCACCGATTACCCAAAAAAGCCAAACTTAAGCTCACCACACCAGTCTACATCCACACTATCAGTTTCATTACCATAGCTATCGATGCCACTCCTCTACAGCAATTCAAATCCACAAAATCAGTCCACATTTCGATACTCAAATCCAAAAAAGCCAAAATATTCTGCGCTACTGCACCGATTACCCAAAAAAGCCAAACTTAAGCTGACCACACCAGTCTACATCCACACTATCAGTTTCATTACCATGGCAACAGCTATCGATGCCACTCCTCCACAGCAATTCAAATCCACAAAATCAGTCCACATTTCGATACTCAAATCCAAAAAAGCCAAAATATTCTGCGCTACTGCACCGATTACCCAAAAAAGCCAAACTTAAGCTCACCACACCAGTCTACATCCACACTATCAGTTTCATTACCATGGCTACAGCTCTCGATGCCACTCCTCCACAGCAATTCAAATCCACAAAATCAGTCCACATTTCGATACTCAAATCCAAAAAAGCCAAAATATTCTGCGCTACTGCACCGATTACCCAAAAAAGCCAAACTTAAGCTCACCACACCAGTCTACATCCACACTATCAGTTTCATTACCATAGCTATCGATGCCACTCCTCCACAGCAATTCAAATCCACAAAATCAGTCCACATTTCGATACTCAAATCCAAAAAAAACCAAAATATTCTGCGCTACTGTACCGATTATCCAAAAAAGCCAAACTTAAGCTCACCACACCAGTCTATATCCACACTATCAGTTTCATTACCATAGCTATCGATGCCACTCCTCCACAGCAATTCAAATCCACAAAATCAGTCCACATTTCGATACTCAAATCCAAAAAAGCCAAAATATTCTGCGCTACTGCACCGATTACCCAAAAAAGCCAAACTTAAGCTCACAACACCGGTCTACATCCACACTATCAGTTTCACTACCATAGCTATCGATGCCACTCCTCCACATCAATTCAAATCCACAAAATCAGTCCACATTTCGATACTCAAATCCAAAAAAGCCAAAATATTCTGCGCTACTGCACCGATTACCCAAAAAAGCCAAACTTAAGCTCACCACACCAGTCTACATCCACACTATCAGTTTCATTACCAATGGGCTGGCAACAGCTATCGATGCCACTCCTCCACAGCAATTCAAATCCACAAAATCAGTCCACATTTCGATACTCAAATCCAAAAAAAGCCAAAATATTCTGCGCTACTGCACCGATTACCCAAAAAAGCCAAACTTAAGCTCTTCACAACAAATCAACACAACAGAAGGCGGGGGTTAACAGTCTACATCCACACTATCAGTTTCGTTACCATGGCTACAGCTATCGATGCCACTCCTCCACAGCAATTCAAATCCACAAAATCAGTCCACATTTCGATACTCAAATCCAAAAAAGCCAAAATATTCTGCGCTACTGCACCGATTACCCAAAAAAAAAAAAGCCAAACTTAAGCTCACCACACCAGTCTACATCCACACTATCAGTTTCATTACCATGGCTACAGCTATCGATGCCACTCCTCCACAGCAATTCAAATCCACAAAATCAGTCCACATTTCGATACTCAAATCCAAAAAGGCCAAAATATTCTGCGCTACTGCACCGATTACCCAAAAAAGCCAAACTTAAGCTCACCACACCAGTTTACATCCAGACTATGAGTTTCATTACCATAGCTATCGATGCCACTCCTCCACAGCAATTCAAATCCACAAAATCAGTCCACATTTCGATACTCAAATCAAAAAAAGCCAAAATATTCTGCGCCACTGCACCGATTACCCAAAAAAGCCAAACTTAATCTCACCACACCAGTCTACATCCACACTATCAGTTTCATTACCATAGCTATCGATGGCCATCTCCTCCACAGCAATCTAAATCCACAAAATCCAGTCCACATTTCGATACTCAAATCCAAAAAAGCCAAAATATTCTGCGCTAACTGCACCGATTACCCAAAAAGCCAAAACTTAAGCTCACCACACCCCAGTCTACTCGATCCACACTATCAGTTTACATATACCATGGCTACAGCTATCGCTGCCACTCCTCCACAGCAATTCAAATCCACAAAATCAGTCCACATTTCGATACTCAAATCCAAAAAAGCCAAAATATTCTGCGCTACTGCACCGATTACCCAAAAAAGCCAAACTTAAGCTCACCACACAAGTCTACATCCACACTATCAGTTTCGTTACCATGGCTACAGCTATCGATGCCACTCCTCCACAGCAATTCAAATCCACAAAATCAGTCCACATTTCGATACTCAAATCCAAAAAAGCCAAAATATTCTGCGCTACTGCACCGATTACCCAAAAAAGCCAAACTTAAGCTCACCACACCAGTCTACATCCACACTATCAGTTTCATTACCATAGCTATCGATGCCACTCCTCTACAGCTATTCAAATCCACAAAATCAGTCCACATTTCCATACTCAAATCCAAAAAAGCCAAAATATTCTGCGCTACTGCACCGATTACCCAAAAAAGCCAAACTTAAGCTCACCACAGAAGTCTACATCCACACTATCAGTTTCATTACCATAGCTATCGATGCCACTCCTCCACAGCAATTCAAATCCACAAAATGAGTCCACATTTCGATACTTAAATCCGAAAAAGCCAAAATATTCTGCGCTACTGCACCGATTACCCAAAAAAGCCAAACTTAAGCTCGCCACACCAGTCTACATCCACACTATCAGTTTCATTACCATAGCTATCGATGCCACTCCTCCACAGCAATTCAAATCCACAAAATCAGTCCACATTTCGATACTCAAATCCAAAAAAGCCAAAATATTCTGCGCTACTGCACCGATTACCCAAAAAAGCCAAACTTAAGCACACAACACCAGTCTACATCCACACTATCAGTTTCATTACATAGCTACAGGTCTCTGATTGCCCACTGCCTCGACAGCAATTCAAATCCACAAAATCAGTCCAACATTTCGATACTCCATCCAAAAACAAGCCAACAATATTCTGACGCAATACTGGCAGCCGATTTACCCAAAAAAGCCAAACTTAAGCTCACAACACCAGTCTACATCCACACTATCAGTTTCATTACCATAGCTATCGATGCCACTCCTCCACAGCCATTCAAATCCACAAAATCAGTCCACATTTCGATACTCAAATCCAAAAAAGCCAAAATATTCTGCGCTACTGCACCGATTACCCAAAAAAGCCAAACTTAAGCTCACAACACCAGTCTCCATCCACACTATCAGTTTCACTACCATAGCTATCGATGCCACTCCTCCACAGCAATTCAAATCCACAAAATCAGTCCACATTTCGATACTCAAATCCAAAAAAGCCAAAATATTCTGCGCTACTGCACCGATTACCCAAAAAAGCCAAACTTAAGCTAACCACACCAGTCTACATCCACACTATCAGTTTCATTACCATAGCTATCGATGCCACTCCTCCACAGCAATTCAAATCCACAAAATCAGTCCACATTTCGATACTCAAATCCAAAAAAGCCAAAATATTCTGCGCTACTGCACCGATTACCCAAAAAAGCCAAACTTAAGCTCACCACACCAGCCTACATCCACACTATCAGTTTCATTACCATAGCTATCGATGCCACTCCTCCACAGCTATTCAAATCCACAAAATCAGTCCACATTTCGATACTCATATCCAAAAAAGCCAAAATATTCTGCGCTACTGCACCAATTACCCAAAAAAGCCAAACTTAAGCGCACCACACCAGTCTACATCCACACTATCAGTTTCATTACCATGTCTACAGCTATCGATGCCACTCCTCCACAGCAATTCAAATCCACTAAATCAGTCCACATTTCGATACTCAAATCCAAAAAAGCCAAAATATTCTGCGGCTTACTTGCACCGACTACCCCAAAAAATGCCACCAAACTTAAGCTCACAACACCAGTCTACATCCACACTATCAGTTTCACTACCATAGCTAACGATGCCACTCCTCCACAGCTATTCAAATCCACAAAATCAGTCCACATTTCGATACTCAAATCCAAAAAAGCCAAAATATTCAGCGCTACTGCACCGATTACCCAAAAAAGCCAAACTTAAGCTCACAACACCAGTCTACATCCACACTATCAGTTTCATTACCATAGCTATCGATGCCACTCCTCCACAGCTATTCAAAATATACAAAAATCAGTCCACAATTGATACCAAATCCCAAAAAAAGCCAAAATATCTGCGCTACTGCACCGATAACCCAAAAAAGCCACCAAACTTAGCTCACCACACCCAGACTCACATTCCAACCACTATCAGTTTCATTACATGTCTCAGTCTATCGAGGCCACTCTCCACAGCAATTCAAAACACTAATCATCCACCATTTCGATACTCAAAAACCAAAAAGGCCAATGAAATTCTGCGGCTACTGCAGCCGATTACCCAAAAAAAAAGCCAAACTTAAGTCACCACACAGTCTACATCCACATATCAGTTCATTTCCATAGCTATCGTGCACTCCTCACAGCAATTCAATCCCCAAAAATCAGATCCACAAATGATACTCAAATCCAAAAAAGCCAAAATATTCTGCGCTACTGCACCGATTACCCAAAAAAGCCAAACTTAAGCTCACACCACCAGTCTACATCCACACTATCAGTTTCATTACCATAGCTATCGATGCCACTCCTCCACAGCAATTCAAATCCACAAAATCAGTCCACATTTCGATACTCAAATCCAAAAAAGCCAAAATATTCTGCGCTACTGCACCGATTACCCAACAAAGCCAAACTTAAGCTCACAACACCAGTCTACATCCACACTATCAGTTTCATTACCATAGCTATCGATGCCACTCCTCCACAGCTATTCAAATCCACAAAATCAGTCCACATTTCGATACTCAAATCCAAAAAAGCCAAAATATTCTGCGCTACTGCACCGATTACCCAAAAAAGCCAAACTTAAGCTCACAACACCAGTCTACATCCACACTATCAGTTTCATTACCATAGCTATCGATGCCACTCCTCCACAGCTATTCAAATCCACAAAATCAGTCCACATTTCGATACTCAAATCCAAAAAAGCCAAAATATTCTGCGCTACTGCACCGATTACCCAAAAAAGCCAAACTTAAGCTCACAACACCAGTCTACATCCACACTATCAGTTTCATTACCATAGCTATCGATGCCACTCCTCCACAGCTATTCAAATCCACAAAATCAGTCCACATTTCGATACTCAAATCCAAAAAAGCCAAAATATTCTGCGCTACTGCACCGATTACCCAAAAAAGCCAAACTTAAGCTCACAACACCAGTCTACATCCACACTATCAGTTTCATTACCATAGCTATCGATGCCACTCCTCCACAGCTATTCAAATCCACAAAATCAGTCCACATTTCGATACTCAAATCCAAAAAAGCCAAAATATTCTGCGCTACTGCACCGATTACCCAAAAAAGCCAAACTTAAGCTCACAACACCAGTCTACATCCACACTATCAGTTTCATTACCATAGCTATCGATGCCACTCCTCCACAGCTATTCAAATCCACAAAATCAGTCCACATTTCGATACTCAAATCCAAAAAAGCCAAAATATTCTGCGCTACTGCACCGATTACCCAAAAAAGCCAAACTTAAGCTCACAACACCAGTCTACATCCACACTATCAGTTTCATTACCATAGCTATCGATGCCACTCCTCCACAGCTATTCAAATCCACAAAATCAGTCCACATTTCGATACTCAAATCCAAAAAAGCCAAAATATTCTGCGCTACTGCACCGATTACCCAAAAAAGCCAAACTTAAGCTCACAACACCAGTCTACATCCACACTATCAGTTTCATTACCATAGCTATCGATGCCACTCCTCCACAGCTATTCAAATCCACAAAATCAGTCCACATTTCGATACTCAAATCCAAAAAAGCCAAAATATTCTGCGCTACTGCACCGATTACCCAAAAAAGCCAAACTTAAGCTCACAACACCAGTCTACATCCACACTATCAGTTTCATTACCATAGCTATCGATGCCACTCCTCCACAGCTATTCAAATCCACAAAATCAGTCCACATTTCGATACTCAAATCCAAAAAAGCCAAAATATTCTGCGCTACTGCACCGATTACCCAAAAAAGCCAAACTTAAGCTCACAACACCAGTCTACATCCACACTATCAGTTTCACTACCATAGCTATCGATGCCACTCCTCCACAGCTATTCAAATCCACAAAATCAGTCCACATTTCGATACTCAAATCCAAAAAAGCCAAAATATTCTGCGCTACTGCACCGATTACCCAAAAAAGCCAAACTTAAGCTCACAACACCAGTCTACATCCACACTATCAGTTTCATTACCATAGCTATCGATGCCACTCCTCCACAGCTATTCAAATCCACAAAATCAGTCCACATTTCGATACTCAAATCCAAAAAAGCCAAAATATTCTGCGCTACTGCACCGATTACCCAAAAAAGCCAAACTTAAGCTCACAACACCAGTCTACATCCACACTATCAGTTTCATTACCATAGCTATCGATGCCACTCCTCCACAGCTATTCAAATCCACAAAATCAGTCCACATTTCGATACTCAAATCCAAAAAAGCCAAAATATTCTGCGCTACTGCACCGATTACCCAAAAAAGCCAAACTTAAGCTCACAACACCAGTCTACATCCACACTATCAGTTTCATTACCATAGCTATCGATGCCACTCCTCCACAGCTATTCAAATCCACAAAATCAGTCCACATTTCGATACTCAAATCCAAAAAAGCCAAAATATTCTGCGCTACTGCACCGATTACCCAAAAAAGCCAAACTTAAGCTCACAACACCAGTCTACATCCACACTATCAGTTTCATTACCATAGCTATCGATGCCACTCCTCCACAGCTATTCAAATCCACAAAATCAGTCCACATTTCGATACTCAAATCCAAAAAAGCCAAAATATTCTGCGCTACTGCACCGATTACCCAAAAAAGCCAAACTTAAGCTCACAACACCAGTCTACATCCACACTATCAGTTTCATTACCATAGCTATCGATGCCACTCCTCCACAGCTATTCAAATCCACAAAATCAGTCCACATTTCGATACTCAAATCCAAAAAAGCCAAAATATTCTGCGCTACTGCACCGATTACCCAAAAAAGCCAAACTTAAGCTCACAACACCAGTCTACATCCACACTATCAGTTTCACTACCATAGCTATCGATGCCACTCCTCCACAGCTATTCAAATCCACAAAATCAGTCCACATTTCGATACTCAAATCCAAAAAAGCCAAAATATTCTGCGCTACTGCACCGATTACCCAAAAAAGCCAAACTTAAGCTCACAACACCAGTCTACATCCACACTATCAGTTTCATTACCATAGCTATCGATGCCACTCCTCCACAGCTATTCAAATCCACAAAATCAGTCCACATTTCGATACTCAAATCCAAAAAAGCCAAAATATTCTGCGCTACTGCACCGATTACCCAAAAAAGCCAAACTTAAGCTCACAACACCAGTCTACATCCACACTATCAGTTTCATTACCATAGCTATCGATGCCACTCCTCCACAGCAATTCAAATCCACAAAATCAGTCCACATTTCGATACTCAAATCCAAAAAAGCCAAAATATTCTGCGCTACTGCACCGATTACCCAAAAAAGCCAAACTTAAGCTCACAACACCAGTCTACATCCACACTATCAGTTTCATTACCATAGCTATCGATGCCACTCCTCCACAGCTATTCAAATCCACAAAATCAGTCCACATTTCGATACTCAAATCCAAAAAAGCCAAAATATTCTGCGCTACTGCACCGATTACCCAAAAAAGCCAAACTTAAGCTCACAACACCAGTCTACATCCACACTATCAGTTTCATTACCATAGCTATCGATGCCACTCCTCCACAGCTATTCAAATCCACAAAATCAGTCCACATTTCGATACTCAAATCCAAAAAAGCCAAAATATTCTGCGCTACTGCACCGATTACCCAAAAAAGCCAAACTTAAGCTCACAACACCAGTCTACATCCACACTATCAGTTTCATTACCATAGCTATCGATGCCACTCCTCCACAGCTATTCAAATCCACAAAATCAGTCCACATTTCGATACTCAAATCCAAAAAAGCCAAAATATTCTGCGCTACTGCACCGATTACCCAAAAAAGCCAAACTTAAGCTCACAACACCAGTCTACATCCACACTATCAGTTTCATTACCATAGCTATCGATGCCACTCCTCCACAGCTATTCAAATCCACAAAATCAGTCCACATTTCGATACTCAAATCCAAAAAAGCCAAAATATTCTGCGCTACTGCACCGATTACCCAAAAAAGCCAAACTTAAGCTCACAACACCAGTCTACATCCACACTATCAGTTTCATTACCATAGCTATCGATGCCACTCCTCCACAGCAATTCAAATCCACAAAATCAGTCCACATTTCGATACTCAAATCCAAAAAAGCCAAAATATTCTGCGCTACTGCACCGATTACCCAAAAAAGCCAAACTTAAGCTCACAACACCAGTCTACATCCACACTATCAGTTTCATTACCATAGCTATCGATGCCACTCCTCCACAGCTATTCAAATCCACAAAATCAGTCCACATTTCGATACTCAAATCCAAAAAAGCCAAAATATTCTGCGCTACTGCACCGATTACCCAAAAAAGCCAAACTTAAGCTCACAACACCAGTCTACATCCACACTATCAGTTTCATTACCATAGCTATCGATGCCACTCCTCCACAGCAATTCAAATCCACAAAATCAGTCCACATTTCGATACTCAAATCCAAAAAAGCCAAAATATTCTGCGCTACTGCACCGATTACCCAAAAAAGCCAAACTTAAGCTCACAACACCAGTCTACATCCACACTATCAGTTTCATTACCATAGCTATCGATGCCACTCCTCCACAGCTATTCAAATCCACAAAATCAGTCCACATTTCGATACTCAAATCCAAAAAAGCCAAAATATTCTGCGCTACTGCACCGATTACCCAAAAAAGCCAAACTTAAGCTCACAACACCAGTCTACATCCACACTATCAGTTTCATTACCATAGCTATCGATGCCACTCCTCCACAGCAATTCAAATCCACAAAATCAGTCCACATTTCGATACTCAAATCCAAAAAAGCCAAAATATTCTGCGCTACTGCACCGATTACCCAAAAAAGCCAAACTTAAGCTCACAACACCAGTCTACATCCACACTATCAGTTTCATTACCATAGCTATCGATGCCACTCCTCCACAGCAATTCAAATCCACAAAATCAGTCCACATTTCGATACTCAAATCCAAAAAAGCCAAAATATTCTGCGCTACTGCACCGATTACCCAAAAAAGCCAAACTTAAGCTCACAACACCAGTCTACATCCACACTATCAGTTTCATTACCATAGCTATCGATGCCACTCCTCCACAGCTATTCAAATCCACAAAATCAGTCCACATTTCGATACTCAAATCCAAAAAAGCCAAAATATTCTGCGCTACTGCACCGATTACCCAAAAAAGCCAAACTTAAGCTCACAACACCAGTCTACATCCACACTATCAGTTTCATTACCATAGCTATCGATGCCACTCCTCCACAGCAATTCAAATCCACAAAATCAGTCCACATTTCGATACTCAAATCCAAAAAAGCCAAAATATTCTGCGCTACTGCACCGATTACCCAAAAAAGCCAAACTTAAGCTCACAACACCAGTCTACATCCACACTATCAGTTTCATTACCATAGCTATCGATGCCACTCCTCCACAGCAATTCAAATCCACAAAATCAGTCCACATTTCGATACTCAAATCCAAAAAAGCCAAAATATTCTGCGCTACTGCACCGATTACCCAAAAAAGCCAAACTTAAGCTCACAACACCAGTCTACATCCACACTATCAGTTTCATTACCATAGCTATCGATGCCACTCCTCCACAGCAATTCAAATCCACAAAATCAGTCCACATTTCGATACTCAAATCCAAAAAAGCCAAAATATTCTGCGCTACTGCACCGATTACCCAAAAAAGCCAAACTTAAGCTCACAACACCAGTCTACATCCACACTATCAGTTTCATTACCATAGCTATCGATGCCACTCCTCCACAGCTATTCAAATCCACAAAATCAGTCCACATTTCGATACTCAAATCCAAAAAAGCCAAAATATTCTGCGCTACTGCACCGATTACCCAAAAAAGCCAAACTTAAGCTCACAACACCAGTCTACATCCACACTATCAGTTTCATTACCATAGCTATCGATGCCACTCCTCCACAGCTATTCAAATCCACAAAATCAGTCCACATTTCGATACTCAAATCCAAAAAAGCCAAAATATTCTGCGCTACTGCACCGATTACCCAAAAAAGCCAAACTTAAGCTCACAACACCAGTCTACATCCACACTATCAGTTTCATTACCATAGCTATCGATGCCACTCCTCCACAGCAATTCAAATCCACAAAATCAGTCCACATTTCGATACTCAAATCCAAAAAAGCCAAAATATTCTGCGCTACTGCACCGATTACCCAAAAAAGCCAAACTTAAGCTCACAACACCAGTCTACATCCACACTATCAGTTTCATTACCATAGCTATCGATGCCACTCCTCCACAGCAATTCAAATCCACAAAATCAGTCCACATTTCGATACTCAAATCCAAAAAAGCCAAAATATTCTGCGCTACTGCACCGATTACCCAAAAAAGCCAAACTTAAGCTCACAACACCAGTCTACATCCACACTATCAGTTTCATTACCATAGCTATCGATGCCACTCCTCCACAGCTATTCAAATCCACAAAATCAGTCCACATTTCGATACTCAAATCCAAAAAAGCCAAAATATTCTGCGCTACTGCACCGATTACCCAAAAAAGCCAAACTTAAGCTCACAACACCAGTCTACATCCACACTATCAGTTTCATTACCATAGCTATCGATGCCACTCCTCCACAGCAATTCAAATCCACAAAATCAGTCCACATTTCGATACTCAAATCCAAAAAAGCCAAAATATTCTGCGCTACTGCACCGATTACCCAAAAAAGCCAAACTTAAGCTCACAACACCAGTCTACATCCACACTATCAGTTTCATTACCATAGCTATCGATGCCACTCCTCCACAGCTATTCAAATCCACAAAATCAGTCCACATTTCGATACTCAAATCCAAAAAAGCCAAAATATTCTGCGCTACTGCACCGATTACCCAAAAAAGCCAAACTTAAGCTCACAACACCAGTCTACATCCACACTATCAGTTTCATTACCATAGCTATCGATGCCACTCCTCCACAGCTATTCAAATCCACAAAATCAGTCCACATTTCGATACTCAAATCCAAAAAAGCCAAAATATTCTGCGCTACTGCACCGATTACCCAAAAAAGCCAAACTTAAGCTCACAACACCAGTCTACATCCACACTATCAGTTTCATTACCATAGCTATCGATGCCACTCCTCCACAGCTATTCAAATCCACAAAATCAGTCCACATTTCGATACTCAAATCCAAAAAAGCCAAAATATTCTGCGCTACTGCACCGATTACCCAAAAAAGCCAAACTTAAGCTCACAACACCAGTCTACATCCACACTATCAGTTTCATTACCATAGCTATCGATGCCACTCCTCCACAGCTATTCAAATCCACAAAATCAGTCCACATTTCGATACTCAAATCCAAAAAAGCCAAAATATTCTGCGCTACTGCACCGATTACCCAAAAAAGCCAAACTTAAGCTCACAACACCAGTCTACATCCACACTATCAGTTTCATTACCATAGCTATCGATGCCACTCCTCCACAGCTATTCAAATCCACAAAATCAGTCCACATTTCGATACTCAAATCCAAAAAAGCCAAAATATTCTGCGCTACTGCACCGATTACCCAAAAAAGCCAAACTTAAGCTCACAACACCAGTCTACATCCACACTATCAGTTTCATTACCATAGCTATCGATGCCACTCCTCCACAGCTATTCAAATCCACAAAATCAGTCCACATTTCGATACTCAAATCCAAAAAAGCCAAAATATTCTGCGCTACTGCACCGATTACCCAAAAAAGCCAAACTTAAGCTCACAACACCAGTCTACATCCACACTATCAGTTTCATTACCATAGCTATCGATGCCACTCCTCCACAGCTATTCAAATCCACAAAATCAGTCCACATTTCGATACTCAAATCCAAAAAAGCCAAAATATTCTGCGCTACTGCACCGATTACCCAAAAAAGCCAAACTTAAGCTCACAACACCAGTCTACATCCACACTATCAGTTTCATTACCATAGCTATCGATGCCACTCCTCCACAGCTATTCAAATCCACAAAATCAGTCCACATTTCGATACTCAAATCCAAAAAAGCCAAAATATTCTGCGCTACTGCACCGATTACCCAAAAAAGCCAAACTTAAGCTCACAACACCAGTCTACATCCACACTATCAGTTTCACTACCATAGCTATCGATGCCACTCCTCCACAGCTATTCAAATCCACAAAATCAGTCCACATTTCGATACTCAAATCCAAAAAAGCCAAAATATTCTGCGCTACTGCACCGATTACCCAAAAAAGCCAAACTTAAGCTCACAACACCAGTCTACATCCACACTATCAGTTTCATTACCATAGCTATCGATGCCACTCCTCCACAGCTATTCAAATCCACAAAATCAGTCCACATTTCGATACTCAAATCCAAAAAAGCCAAAATATTCTGCGCTACTGCACCGATTACCCAAAAAAGCCAAACTTAAGCTCACAACACCAGTCTACATCCACACTATCAGTTTCATTACCATAGCTATCGATGCCACTCCTCCACAGCTATTCAAATCCACAAAATCAGTCCACATTTCGATACTCAAATCCAAAAAAGCCAAAATATTCTGCGCTACTGCACCGATTACCCAAAAAAGCCAAACTTAAGCTCACAACACCAGTCTACATCCACACTATCAGTTTCACTACCATAGCTATCGATGCCACTCCTCCACAGCTATTCAAATCCACAAAATCAGTCCACATTTCGATACTCAAATCCAAAAAAGCCAAAATATTCTGCGCTACTGCACCGATTACCCAAAAAAGCCAAACTTAAGCTCACAACACCAGTCTACATCCACACTATCAGTTTCACTACCATAGCTATCGATGCCACTCCTCCACAGCTATTCAAATCCACAAAATCAGTCCACATTTCGATACTCAAATCCAAAAAAGCCAAAATATTCTGCGCTACTGCACCGATTACCCAAAAAAGCCAAACTTAAGCTCACAACACCAGTCTACATCCACACTATCAGTTTCATTACCATAGCTATCGATGCCACTCCTCCACAGCTATTCAAATCCACAAAATCAGTCCACATTTCGATACTCAAATCCAAAAAAGCCAAAATATTCTGCGCTACTGCACCGATTACCCAAAAAAGCCAAACTTAAGCTCACAACACCAGTCTACATCCACACTATCAGTTTCACTACCATAGCTATCGATGCCACTCCTCCACAGCTATTCAAATCCACAAAATCAGTCCACATTTCGATACTCAAATCCAAAAAAGCCAAAATATTCTGCGCTACTGCACCGATTACCCAAAAAAGCCAAACTTAAGCTCACAACACCAGTCTACATCCACACTATCAGTTTCATTACCATAGCTATCGATGCCACTCCTCCACAGCTATTCAAATCCACAAAATCAGTCCACATTTCGATACTCAAATCCAAAAAAGCCAAAATATTCTGCGCTACTGCACCGATTACCCAAAAAAGCCAAACTTAAGCTCACAACACCAGTCTACATCCACACTATCAGTTTCATTACCATAGCTATCGATGCCACTCCTCCACAGCTATTCAAATCCACAAAATCAGTCCACATTTCGATACTCAAATCCAAAAAAGCCAAAATATTCTGCGCTACTGCACCGATTACCCAAAAAAGCCAAACTTAAGCTCACAACACCAGTCTACATCCACACTATCAGTTTCATTACCATAGCTATCGATGCCACTCCTCCACAGCTATTCAAATCCACAAAATCAGTCCACATTTCGATACTCAAATCCAAAAAAGCCAAAATATTCTGCGCTACTGCACCGATTACCCAAAAAAGCCAAACTTAAGCTCACAACACCAGTCTACATCCACACTATCAGTTTCATTACCATAGCTATCGATGCCACTCCTCCACAGCTATTCAAATCCACAAAATCAGTCCACATTTCGATACTCAAATCCAAAAAAGCCAAAATATTCTGCGCTACTGCACCGATTACCCAAAAAAGCCAAACTTAAGCTCACAACACCAGTCTACATCCACACTATCAGTTTCACTACCATAGCTATCGATGCCACTCCTCCACAGCTATTCAAATCCACAAAATCAGTCCACATTTCGATACTCAAATCCAAAAAAGCCAAAATATTCTGCGCTACTGCACCGATTACCCAAAAAAGCCAAACTTAAGCTCACAACACCAGTCTACATCCACACTATCAGTTTCATTACCATAGCTATCGATGCCACTCCTCCACAGCTATTCAAATCCACAAAATCAGTCCACATTTCGATACTCAAATCCAAAAAAGCCAAAATATTCTGCGCTACTGCACCGATTACCCAAAAAAGCCAAACTTAAGCTCACAACACCAGTCTACATCCACACTATCAGTTTCACTACCATAGCTATCGATGCCACTCCTCCACAGCTATTCAAATCCACAAAATCAGTCCACATTTCGATACTCAAATCCAAAAAAGCCAAAATATTCTGCGCTACTGCACCGATTACCCAAAAAAGCCAAACTTAAGCTCACAACACCAGTCTACATCCACACTATCAGTTTCATTACCATAGCTATCGATGCCACTCCTCCACAGCTATTCAAATCCACAAAATCAGTCCACATTTCGATACTCAAATCCAAAAAAGCCAAAATATTCTGCGCTACTGCACCGATTACCCAAAAAAGCCAAACTTAAGCTCACAACACCAGTCTACATCCACACTATCAGTTTCACTACCATAGCTATCGATGCCACTCCTCCACAGCTATTCAAATCCACAAAATCAGTCCACATTTCGATACTCAAATCCAAAAAAGCCAAAATATTCTGCGCTACTGCACCGATTACCCAAAAAAGCCAAACTTAAGCTCACAACACCAGTCTACATCCACACTATCAGTTTCATTACCATAGCTATCGATGCCACTCCTCCACAGCTATTCAAATCCACAAAATCAGTCCACATTTCGATACTCAAATCCAAAAAAGCCAAAATATTCTGCGCTACTGCACCGATTACCCAAAAAAGCCAAACTTAAGCTCACAACACCAGTCTACATCCACACTATCAGTTTCATTACCATAGCTATCGATGCCACTCCTCCACAGCTATTCAAATCCACAAAATCAGTCCACATTTCGATACTCAAATCCAAAAAAGCCAAAATATTCTGCGCTACTGCACCGATTACCCAAAAAAGCCAAACTTAAGCTCACAACACCAGTCTACATCCACACTATCAGTTTCATTACCATAGCTATCGATGCCACTCCTCCACAGCTATTCAAATCCACAAAATCAGTCCACATTTCGATACTCAAATCCAAAAAAGCCAAAATATTCTGCGCTACTGCACCGATTACCCAAAAAAGCCAAACTTAAGCTCACAACACCAGTCTACATCCACACTATCAGTTTCATTACCATAGCTATCGATGCCACTCCTCCACAGCTATTCAAATCCACAAAATCAGTCCACATTTCGATACTCAAATCCAAAAAAGCCAAAATATTCTGCGCTACTGCACCGATTACCCAAAAAAGCCAAACTTAAGCTCACAACACCAGTCTACATCCACACTATCAGTTTCATTACCATAGCTATCGATGCCACTCCTCCACAGCAATTCAAATCCACAAAATCAGTCCACATTTCGATACTCAAATCCAAAAAAGCCAAAATATTCTGCGCTACTGCACCGATTACCCAAAAAAGCCAAACTTAAGCTCACAACACCAGTCTACATCCACACTATCAGTTTCATTACCATAGCTATCGATGCCACTCCTCCACAGCTATTCAAATCCACAAAATCAGTCCACATTTCGATACTCAAATCCAAAAAAGCCAAAATATTCTGCGCTACTGCACCGATTACCCAAAAAAGCCAAACTTAAGCTCACAACACCAGTCTACATCCACACTATCAGTTTCATTACCATAGCTATCGATGCCACTCCTCCACAGCTATTCAAATCCACAAAATCAGTCCACATTTCGATACTCAAATCCAAAAAAGCCAAAATATTCTGCGCTACTGCACCGATTACCCAAAAAAGCCAAACTTAAGCTCACAACACCAGTCTACATCCACACTATCAGTTTCATTACCATAGCTATCGATGCCACTCCTCCACAGCAATTCAAATCCACAAAATCAGTCCACATTTCGATACTCAAATCCAAAAAAGCCAAAATATTCTGCGCTACTGCACCGATTACCCAAAAAAGCCAAACTTAAGCTCACAACACCAGTCTACATCCACACTATCAGTTTCATTACCATAGCTATCGATGCCACTCCTCCACAGCAATTCAAATCCACAAAATCAGTCCACATTTCGATACTCAAATCCAAAAAAGCCAAAATATTCTGCGCTACTGCACCGATTACCCAAAAAAGCCAAACTTAAGCTCACAACACCAGTCTACATCCACACTATCAGTTTCATTACCATAGCTATCGATGCCACTCCTCCACAGCTATTCAAATCCACAAAATCAGTCCACATTTCGATACTCAAATCCAAAAAAGCCAAAATATTCTGCGCTACTGCACCGATTACCCAAAAAAGCCAAACTTAAGCTCACAACACCAGTCTACATCCACACTATCAGTTTCATTACCATAGCTATCGATGCCACTCCTCCACAGCAATTCAAATCCACAAAATCAGTCCACATTTCGATACTCAAATCCAAAAAAGCCAAAATATTCTGCGCTACTGCACCGATTACCCAAAAAAGCCAAACTTAAGCTCACAACACCAGTCTACATCCACACTATCAGTTTCATTACCATAGCTATCGATGCCACTCCTCCACAGCTATTCAAATCCACAAAATCAGTCCACATTTCGATACTCAAATCCAAAAAAGCCAAAATATTCTGCGCTACTGCACCGATTACCCAAAAAAGCCAAACTTAAGCTCACAACACCAGTCTACATCCACACTATCAGTTTCATTACCATAGCTATCGATGCCACTCCTCCACAGCCATTCAAATCCACAAAATCAGTCCACATTTCGATACTCAAATCCAAAAAAGCCAAAATATTCTGCGCTACTGCACCGATTACCCAAAAAAGCCAAACTTAAGCTCACAACACCAGTCTACATCCACACTATCAGTTTCACTACCATAGCTATCGATGCCACTCCTCCACAGCTATTCAAATCCACAAAATCAGTCCACATTTCGATACTCAAATCCAAAAAAGCCAAAATATTCTGCGCTACTGCACCGATTACCCAAAAAAGCCAAACTTAAGCTCACAACACCAGTCTACATCCACACTATCAGTTTCATTACCATAGCTATCGATGCCACTCCTCCACAGCTATTCAAATCCACAAAATCAGTCCACATTTCGATACTCAAATCCAAAAAAGCCAAAATATTCTGCGCTACTGCACCGATTACCCAAAAAAGCCAAACTTAAGCTCACAACACCAGTCTACATCCACACTATCAGTTTCATTACCATAGCTATCGATGCCACTCCTCCACAGCTATTCAAATCCACAAAATCAGTCCACATTTCGATACTCAAATCCAAAAAAGCCAAAATATTCTGCGCTACTGCACCGATTACCCAAAAAAGCCAAACTTAAGCTCACAACACCAGTCTACATCCACACTATCAGTTTCATTACCATAGCTATCGATGCCACTCCTCCACAGCTATTCAAATCCACAAAATCAGTCCACATTTCGATACTCAAATCCAAAAAAGCCAAAATATTCTGCGCTACTGCACCGATTACCCAAAAAAGCCAAACTTAAGCTCACAACACCAGTCTACATCCACACTATCAGTTTCATTACCATAGCTATCGATGCCACTCCTCCACAGCTATTCAAATCCACAAAATCAGTCCACATTTCGATACTCAAATCCAAAAAAGCCAAAATATTCTGCGCTACTGCACCGATTACCCAAAAAAGCCAAACTTAAGCTCACAACACCAGTCTACATCCACACTATCAGTTTCATTACCATAGCTATCGATGCCACTCCTCCACAGCTATTCAAATCCACAAAATCAGTCCACATTTCGATACTCAAATCCAAAAAAGCCAAAATATTCTGCGCTACTGCACCGATTACCCAAAAAAGCCAAACTTAAGCTCACAACACCAGTCTACATCCACACTATCAGTTTCATTACCATAGCTATCGATGCCACTCCTCCACAGCTATTCAAATCCACAAAATCAGTCCACATTTCGATACTCAAATCCAAAAAAGCCAAAATATTCTGCGCTACTGCACCGATTACCCAAAAAAGCCAAACTTAAGCTCACAACACCAGTCTACATCCACACTATCAGTTTCATTACCATAGCTATCGATGCCACTCCTCCACAGCTATTCAAATCCACAAAATCAGTCCACATTTCGATACTCAAATCCAAAAAAGCCAAAATATTCTGCGCTACTGCACCGATTACCCAAAAAAGCCAAACTTAAGCTCACAACACCAGTCTACATCCACACTATCAGTTTCATTACCATAGCTATCGATGCCACTCCTCCACAGCTATTCAAATCCACAAAATCAGTCCACATTTCGATACTCAAATCCAAAAAAGCCAAAATATTCTGCGCTACTGCACCGATTACCCAAAAAAGCCAAACTTAAGCTCACAACACCAGTCTACATCCACACTATCAGTTTCATTACCATAGCTATCGATGCCACTCCTCCACAGCAATTCAAATCCACAAAATCAGTCCACATTTCGATACTCAAATCCAAAAAAGCCAAAATATTCTGCGCTACTGCACCGATTACCCAAAAAAGCCAAACTTAAGCTCACAACACCAGTCTACATCCACACTATCAGTTTCATTACCATAGCTATCGATGCCACTCCTCCACAGCTATTCAAATCCACAAAATCAGTCCACATTTCGATACTCAAATCCAAAAAAGCCAAAATATTCTGCGCTACTGCACCGATTACCCAAAAAAGCCAAACTTAAGCTCACAACACCAGTCTACATCCACACTATCAGTTTCATTACCATAGCTATCGATGCCACTCCTCCACAGCAATTCAAATCCACAAAATCAGTCCACATTTCGATACTCAAATCCAAAAAAGCCAAAATATTCTGCGCTACTGCACCGATTACCCAAAAAAGCCAAACTTAAGCTCACAACACCAGTCTACATCCACACTATCAGTTTCATTACCATAGCTATCGATGCCACTCCTCCACAGCAATTCAAATCCACAAAATCAGTCCACATTTCGATACTCAAATCCAAAAAAGCCAAAATATTCTGCGCTACTGCACCGATTACCCAAAAAAGCCAAACTTAAGCTCACAACACCAGTCTACATCCACACTATCAGTTTCATTACCATAGCTATCGATGCCACTCCTCCACAGCAATTCAAATCCACAAAATCAGTCCACATTTCGATACTCAAATCCAAAAAAGCCAAAATATTCTGCGCTACTGCACCGATTACCCAAAAAAGCCAAACTTAAGCTCACAACACCAGTCTACATCCACACTATCAGTTTCATTACCATAGCTATCGATGCCACTCCTCCACAGCTATTCAAATCCACAAAATCAGTCCACATTTCGATACTCAAATCCAAAAAAGCCAAAATATTCTGCGCTACTGCACCGATTACCCAAAAAAGCCAAACTTAAGCTCACAACACCAGTCTACATCCACACTATCAGTTTCATTACCATAGCTATCGATGCCACTCCTCCACAGCAATTCAAATCCACAAAATCAGTCCACATTTCGATACTCAAATCCAAAAAAGCCAAAATATTCTGCGCTACTGCACCGATTACCCAAAAAAGCCAAACTTAAGCTCACAACACCAGTCTACATCCACACTATCAGTTTCATTACCATAGCTATCGATGCCACTCCTCCACAGCAATTCAAATCCACAAAATCAGTCCACATTTCGATACTCAAATCCAAAAAAGCCAAAATATTCTGCGCTACTGCACCGATTACCCAAAAAAGCCAAACTTAAGCTCACAACACCAGTCTACATCCACACTATCAGTTTCATACCATAGCTATCGATGCCACTCCTCCACAGCCATTCAAATCCACAAAATCAGTCCACATTTCGATACTCAAATCCAAAAAAGCCAAAATATTCTGCGCTACTGCACCGATTACCCAAAAAAGCCAAACTAAGCTCACAACACCAGTCTACATCCACACTATCAGTTTCATTACCATAGCTATCGATGCCACTCCTCCACAGCAATTCAAATCCACAAAATCAGTCCACATTTCGATACTCAAATCCAAAAAGCCAAAATATTCTGCGCTACTGCACCGATTACCCAAAAAAGCCAAACTAAGCTCACAACACCAGTCTACATCCACACTATCAGTTTCATTACCATAGCTATCGATGCCACTCCTCCACAGCAATTCAAATCCACAAAATCAGTCCACATTTCGATACTCAAATCCAAAAAAAGCCAAAATATTCTGCGCTACTGCACCGATTACCCAAAAAAGCCAAACTTAAGCTCACAACACCAGTCTACATCCACACTATCAGTTTCATTACCATAGCTATCGATGCCACTCCTCCACAGCAATTCAAATCCACAAAATCAGTCCACATTTCGATACTCAAATCCAAAAAAGCCAAAATATTCTGCGCTACTGCACCGATTACCCAAAAAAGCCAAACTTAAGCTCACAACACCAGTCTACATCCACACTATCAGTTTCATTACCATAGCTATCGATGCCACTCCTCCACAGC